>VXBL01005756.1:473035-527200 GCA_013400195.1 Aramus guarauna | reverse complement strand
GGGGGAAGCTGACAGGCTTGAGGACAGGGATGCCATGCAGGTGGATGGGGCTGACAGGAACCCTATGACTTTTGGTAAGTACAAATGGGAAGGAATAGCTCTTTCAGCAACACAGGCTGGGGGCTGGCGGCTGGGGAGCAGCTCTGCCAAAAAAGAGCTGGGGGACTTGGGGGACAGTGAGAAAGATGTTAAAAAACTGCAGCAAGTTCAGCAGAGGGTTACCAAGGTGTTTGGGGCTGGAGCACTTGCCCTGTGAAGAGACACTGGGGAATCTGGGCTTGTTCAGTCTGAAGCAGAGATAGCTTCAGGTATACCTAACAGGACCTACCAGTTTGTACGGGGACATCATCGAGGAGAAGGAGCTGGGCTCTTCACAGTGATGCAGGACAGGAGGATGAGAGACAATGGACAAATTCAAACAAGAGGTAGAAGAAGCAATTTTTTCCCCATGAGGGACAGTCAGGCAGTGGCACATGCTGCCCAGAGAGGTTGTGCAGTCTCCATCCTTGGAGGTTTTCAAGACCTAACTGGATGAAGCCGTGAGCAACCTGGCCCGACCTCAGAGTGGCCCCTGTTGTGAGCAGAAGGTTGGACCAGAGACCTCCTGAAGTCCCTCACAGCCTGAGTTATTCTCTGATTCTGTGACAAGAAGCAAGAAGAACTGTAAATGTACAATGGTATTTTTCGACTGTACTGATTACAGATGTAGACAAAGGTATTAAAAAACAGAGCAAGAATTTCAGCCTGTACATAGTGATTGATTTCAGTATGGACTAAGTGTGTTGGGAAATTAATCCGAAAAACAGGTCAACAATAAAAATGAAGTTAAAATTAGTTTTGTCTTTTAAAATTATCAGTGAGTATACACACTATACAATTACCTTGTTCATCTCTGCATCTTCCTGAAAGCTCTTCTTTTGGCACAGAAATGGTTTTGAAATCCATTTTTTGATTCTGAGTAGGAGATACAGCAAAGATTTTGGGCTTGGCACCAAGTTGAAGGGTACTGGGAGAGTTCTCCCTTCTTCAAAGTAAGAAAACCAAAGTTTAGCCCTTGCAAATTTCCATTCTACATCAGCATCATCCTGTAAAACAGAAACACGGTTGTTAATACACTGCTAATACCACCTTGACTATTAAAGAAGCTCTAGCTAGCCTTTATGTGTGTTTTGAATGTAATTGGCTGAAGTTAATCTCAAACAGATCAAGAACTTGTTTATACTCTGTGAACCCCAAATTTCAATGAATGAAACTGTTCTTATTAATCCATTTTAAATAATGCAATTACAGAAGAATAAGATGGATTTGATTTAAACACTGGTTACCCAGAGTGAGTGCTAATAGACTGCAATACAGGATCACAAAGACAGACCTCTTTGGTGCTCTTTGTAAACACACTGATAAGAACGAAAGCTCTGACTTAAAAGCACACAATACAAAGCTCAATTTAGAGCTTCATGGCAACACTCAAATTCATCCATTAGGGCTTGACTGAGTGACTTGCTTGGAACACTGTCACACGCAGTAAATAAAATGGCAAAAATCTATGTTAATGTAATAAAAATGTAAATCTCCCAATGAGACTACCAGCTCTGATTTGTTATCTTAATGGTTTGTTCGGTATCAATTAGTCAATTATCTTTTTTGTAAAGAAGTATCAGAATTTTAAATTAAAATTTTATTCTAGTACTTTAAACATGAAGTTAAAAAAGATTACGTGATTCTTACCTCTTTCTTTCCACTTACTGGAATATAAGATTAAATCAGGTATGCTATCATTACCATGGCTTATGTTTAGTATTTATGACAGCCAAAACACTCACTTAATTCCTCCCTATAAGGTTCAAGAGAGTTTTCTGCACAAAGAACTGATGTCATGTTCAAGGACATATTATTATTACTGTAGCTGTTTTTTCAAAACTCTTTGTATCCATTCACCATCTTTTTTGAGAATAGCCTGGGTTTTATTGCTCTGAATCTGGTAGTTTGCTCTGTGGCCTCCTGAGTCAGAAGAATCTGAACATCCCTAGACAATGTGTGTCGCTCTTGCTCAAGCTGGACAACACGACAGCCCCAAACCAGAGCTCAGAACCTGGGAACAGAGCGGTGTCAAGCAACCTGAATGCTGCTTTGCGGCAAGGGCATCACCTGGGAAAGGCTGGGACGGCTCCTGGAGATCTGCTTCCTTTTTTTCTAAGCAATAATAATGATTTAGCCCTTTGTTTTCCATGGCATGCAAAAGTGCATGCTGATTTTCAGTAGCCCTGCTGATTACTTTGCCAAGTAAAGTTTTGCTCACTGCAGAGGACTAGAACAACAGTTTAAATAAAAGAAGAAAATAGCACGTTATAGACTTGCTTGCAAGGTCATCAGGCACAGGAACAAGAACATCCTTGCAGCAAGAGGGACACTGTTCAAATAGTAACTACAAATGAGGCAAATGAGAGATTCACAAAGTCACACAATGTAGCCCATCCTTTTCAGGAACATAACACTTCAACAGCAGTTTCTTAGTCCAGCGTGGTTCTTACTATTGCAAGCACATGCAGGGTAATTTCCAGGTATTTTATAATAAAAATGTACAGCAGCATTAAAATTTTCTCCTAATATATTCCAAAGCCTAAGTGTTATTTTTCTAAGATGTCAACANTATATATATATATATATGTATACGGACAAACATAAGTCCAAAACTCTGAGGTATCTTTTCCTATCCATCTCCATCTGTTTGAAGACATATTGTCTTTTGCTTTGATGAAGAGATCTGTTTCCCATATCCAAAAATGCAGTAGAATTACAAANAATAACAGTAAATGTGGTGATATTTAATCATAAAAGGAATTTTTACCTCAATTTCCTGGAATGAACTGTTGATCATTGCAATAAGCATGTTCAGTAAGACAATGACCATGGTAACATTATAGACTCCATAAAGGACATAACCAATATTTTCAATAAATTTGTGTTTATAATTGATGACAACTGATTTAACTTCTGAGAGTCCAAATATAGCCCAGAACAATGTCTTGAAACTTTCTTCAACACTAAAAGGAGAAATTGAACACATGCATATGTTACAGAAAACAAGTTGTATATTCTTATTGTATAAATTGACAGCTACCATTTTTATACATTTTTTACACATTTTTTCCATTATCATAATGTAGATCTTTACCATAGTGATATTATGCAGAACAAGTAGACGATCTAATTTCATAGGTACAGGCTGTTGCATACCATAAGTTTTCTAATATTTAGGACTGATAATAAAACCATCTGGTTCAGTTTAGAATTTATATATATGTCCTCAAAGAGTATTGCAATGGTCCACTTGTTAACTACTTTAATCTACATGCTACATGCTTGCCGCTAACGTGAATGTAAACAAAAGTACTGTAAATACTTTAATTGCACCATTAGTTCACTTAGTATGAATTATTTCACCATTAATATGACTAGCATTCTGAAACTGTGAAGAAGACAGAATGTTTGATTGCAAATCAGCATTTTTCAAAAAATGAGTCTCGCAGACCGTAATCTTCCAGTTGAGTTTTCACTATTCCACAAACACAGGGTAAAGGTAATAAGCCGTGGTGTGGGGATACTGGGAGGTTTTTTCAGGTTAGTTCATTTAAATACANGTTTCCCATATCCAAAAATGCAGTAGAATTGCAAAGCACATTTTAGATTTTATTGCATCATTGTTAAGAAAATAAAGTTAAAAGAAACTTGCTATTTTCAGCTGTGAATTTACTTCTCTGCTTATAATATTTTATCAGTATTCCATGTTTGAGTTGTAGTTTTAGGTACTTTATCTATTATGTGAACTGCTACTAATAAAAAAACAGTAACAAATTCTTCCCTTTTTGCCAAGTTTGCTCTCCGGCTGAGTGTACTTCGTAACAGCTATAGCTTGAATATCATGACAGCCAGAAATTAAGTGGGCAAGGGCTGCAGAGCATGGAAAAGAATGAATTTCCACTCAAATGATTTACCTTAAAATCACATGCAGAAATGAGAGGCATGACAAATGTATACCAAATAACTCCTGACTTACAGACTAAATTCAGAATTTCTCTTTTTATGGTGGGAGATGAAAAAAAGAACATTCGAGGAAATAGAAAAAAAAAAACAAACAACCCAAAACCAAGGGAATATATTTTCTCCTCTCAAGATGGAATAGGTTATTGCCATTGGAAACTATGAGAGCCAGAGCTTAAAATAGGGATTTTTTTGTGACTGGTAAGAATATACAGAGTTGTCTGAATTAAATGACAAGTATTTCATAATGTGTATCACACTGAAGTGATTAGCCTGCTTCAACTACAGATGACAGCAGCAGCTGATGGAGGAACCAGCCTTGCTCCCACGCGCTGCAGGGAGCCGCTATGCTGTGTCCTGACGTGCCAGCACTGACCGCCCTTGCAGGCAGGATGCTGTCCTGCAGGCCCAGGGCTTGACACAAACTATGTCCCGAAATCCCTGAACAGTAGATTGCACCGACAGATCATCTGATACATGTACAGTGCTGTGTAAAGGGTCTGATGGACTTCTGGTTTTTTATAAGCCTCCCCAGCATAATGCAGCCCAGGAGGCTGTTGGGCTGCTTTGCCTCAAGGGCACATTGCCGACTCATGGTCAACTTGGTATCCATCAGGACTCCCAGGTAATTTTCTGTCAAGCTGCTTCCCAGCCGGTCAGCCCCAGCCTGTCCTGGTGCATGAGGTTATTTCTCCCAAGGGACAGGACTTGGCATTTCCCTGTGTTGAAGTTCATGAGGTCTCTGTTGGCACATTTCTCCAGCCTGTCAATGCCCTTCTGAGCAGCTGGCCTATCAGTCACTCTCGTTCATCCATACAGGCCTCCTGACACCTTTGCATGATTTCCTGCCCATTGAGATGGACCAATCTCAGCACTGAAAAGGCAATTCTTGAAAACCAACCAGCTCCCCCGGACTGCCCTTCTCTGCAGGGCCTTATCCCATGAGATTCTTTCCTCAACAGCCCAAAGTCTGCTCTCCTGAGGTCCAGGGTTGTGGTCCTTTTATTTGCCTTGTTCTCTCTTAGCAACCTGAACTCCACTGTCTCATGGTCAGCCAAGGCTGTTCTAGCCTTCACATACCCAACCAGTTCTTCCTTGTTTGTAAAAGTTAGGGATCACAAAGCTCATCTCTGCATCAGCACCTGTGTCAGGAATTTATTGTCAATGCCCTCCAGAAACCTCCAGGGTTGCTTGTGCCCTGCTGTGTTATCCCTTCAGCAGATATGGGGGTGGTTAAAAAAACCCATAAGGACCAGAGGTGCAAGTGTGACACTTCTTCTAGTTGTCTGGACAAGGCCTCATCTACTTTGTCTTGCTGATCACGCATTCCATAGCAGACATCCACTACAACATCACCCGTGTTGGTCTGTGCTCTAATCCTGACATATAAGCTCTCTCTGGCTCATCTAGCCCTAGGCAGAGGTACAGACATTCCTGCTGCTCTGTCATGTAAAGGCCAACTACAGCTCACCTTCCCAGCCTGCCTTTCCTGATCTATCATAGTATTGCTGGGATCAAGAGCTCATCCTCTGCTTTCAAACATATCCTTTAAGCACCAGAACAAGAGAGAAAATTACTACTGAATCCAAGATAAAGAAATTTTTAAGAAATGCAAACTGCAAACCTTATAAAGGAATTAGTAAAGTTAATACATACAATGCAAGCAACCAACTTTCCATAAAATTAGCCCACAAGCATTACAGTTTAATCAGTTGCACTTACGTTGTGAATGCTTCATTTTGTTTTGCTCCCAGATAGTAGGAATAGAGATTAAACATGCCTATCATGAAAGCCACAAACACCATGATAAATATCACCATGAACTTGAAGATGTCTTTCACGGTTCTGCCAAGTGATATCTGCAGTGGTCCAAAGCTTTCATTAGCTGGTAAGATGTAGGCTATTCTGGAGAAACTTAATACTACCGCAATGGCATACAGGCCTTCAGATATGATCTGAGGATCAGATGGATCCCAGTTGATTCTGGCTGGAAACAAAAGATGAGAATTTTCGTCAATATTTCAAAGTCTACCTTAGGCTGTTCACTGAAGTACTCTCTTTTGGTGAGTGAAAATGAACCAGTCAGTGTAAATTGGAGTTGAATATAACGGTGCTATGCAAATTTAGAACAGATAAGATGCAGTCTTCATTTTTTTCCCCTTTATTGTCCATTGCATCAAGAATTTTCAGTTATTTTCACTTGCAGAAAAATTCTAAGACTTTGTTATCTAGAAATAAGGAGCAGTTACTTTCTACTCTTTCAAACTTAAAAAAACCATAAAAAATCTACTTCCTCACTGAGAGCTGTGAATACTTAGGTTTTAACTTGGGCTTTCATGTGCCAAGTATGACTGCTCAAATAGTGCCAGTAGTGGTTATCCGCTACATCACAGTGCTCAGCGAATGTCTTACATGAAGATGCTGCTAGAAATAAGAACGAAAGAAAGGAAGATACCTCATTAAAACTGAAACAGAAGTGGGATGTTATTCCATTTACTATGCTAGGGCTAGGGAAGTATTTTACTTTTTGACTTATGTTTTACCATCTTCTTTTTACACCTTCATCAGAAGTGTAATTTTTAATTAGAAGAAACCAGGTATGGGCTTCAGTTTGAGATTAAGATGTCTACAGACAGCTATCCAAATGGGAGGTATAGTCTGCAGCCTGGTGAGCGCTTGGGGCTTGATTCAGACACCTGATCAAAGACATCCATTGCCATTGGAGATGCCCAGGGTATCCAAGATGATTTGTACAGATCTGTGTGAGGTCTTTTTGGAGCAGCACCTTGGCAATTCAAATGGTACCAGTTACTTATGTTTGGCCAATTTAATCGAGACAGGTAGTGCTAAAGCCATTTCACAGCTCCACTGTCTGTATTGATTAGATCTCCATTGATTATAAAGATGGGCTGTAAAATCACTGAAGTAACTTTTTAGGAGTTGAATCCCAACCTATTACATATTTTAAGTAAAATTCAGCTTATAGTGTCAGGTGAGGAAAATTGACTAAATTAAATTACAAAAGTGATTTATTTGAGCTATCCAAAATAAACTGTTCTGATGTGGGTGGGAATCTGGAATCATTAAATGCCATCCACAACTCCAAAACTGTGGAAACAATGTTTCTCTACTTTTTCTATTTAATCCATTATTACTGGTAATAGCCCTTTCCTGACATACATCAAACACCCATTTCCATCACCTTTTCTATCACCATTTCTATCAATCTCTGCTGTTGAAGCTAATCCACTTGTGTGAATTACTTGAACATCCTTTGGGTCATGAGTGAACATGACACTGCTGTTTGACAGGGAACACATTCAACTGAAGAGGGGAACATTCAGGTTCAAACCTGTACTTAAAGAAATATTTATAGGAATGTGTCAGAAGGAGAAATCCAAAACAATCGCATTCAGGATACTTCCTAGCTGAAGATTAAGGCATTCTCCCATGAGGTGGGAGGCTTAAGTTCAATTCTGTACTGTGCTTAACTTGGATAGGTTTCCTACATCCCAGGAAACTGTTGTCATCTGTGTTTATTCTACTGTAAAGGCCAAACAATTAAACACATAATTTTTACTGCAATGAAGGCAATCACTGGCATTTGGAAAAATACTAATTGGAGATGTTATTGAACAAATAACTGTTTAATAAAGTATCAGAAAATTATATTCTTTAAGGAACAGATTGCCATGCCAGTATTCATGTATCATGACAAAGTAATGAACGACTCTGGTTGTAAGCATAGCAAGGCTCAGGTAGCACATATTCATTCCCTTGCTGGCTGCTGTGTTTCTTGTAGGCATGTGTATATTCTTTTGTTTATTGAGCTCCTCACTGTAAAGCCTACTACACACTACATTCAAATGAGAAAATGTCTGTATGCCAAAAGACTGCACATTTTCACATAAGCACACCTACTTACATTAGCTTTACCTCAGATTTCATGGATAAGTAAAATAGAAGATGGCAGATATTTCAGTATGGGCTAGTAGTCAGACGTCTTTTAGGTTTCCAGATGAGTTGTACTATCACAGAAAGTTTGAGGTGGGGAGGGACCTCTGGAGGTCATCTGGTCCAACACTCCTGCTCAAGCAGGGCCAACTAGACCCAGTTGCCCAGGATCACGTCCAGATGGTACATGAATATCTCCATGGATGGAGACTCCACCACCTCCCTGGGCTATCTGTGCCAGTGCCTGGTCACCCTTACAGTAAAAGAATTGTTTGCTGATGTTCAGAGGGACCCTTCTGTGTTTTAGTTTGTGCCCATTGCCTCAGGTCCTATCACTGGGCACCACTGACAAAAGCCTAGATTTGTTCTCTTTCCACCCTCTCTTCAGGTATTTATATACATTGATGAGATCCCTCCTGACCCTTCCCTGCTCCAGGCTGAACAGACCCAGCTCTCTCAGCCTTTCATTATAGAAGAGGCCCTCTTTGTGGCCCTTCATAGGCCCTTCTCTCCAATGTGTCCATGTCTCTCTTGTACTGGGGAGCCCAGAACTGGACACAGGGCTCAAGGTGTGGCCTCACCAGTGCTGAATAGAAGGCCAGGATCCCCTCCCTTGGTCTGCTGGCACTGCTTTGCCTAATGCAGTCAAGGATACCATTGGCCGCCTTTGCCACAAGGGCTCTTTGCTAGCCCATAATTACATATTCACTACTAATATTATTCACATTAATATGACCATACATAGATGTTTTCCTAGAACACTTCAGTGTTCATGATGGCAGAAAGGCTCTAGAGAGGGGTCTGGACAGGCTGGACTGATGGGCCGAGGCCAATTGCATGAGGTTCAACAAGGCTCAGTGCCAGGTCCTGCACTTGGGTCACAACAACTCAGGCAACATTACAGCTTGGGGAAGAGTGGCTGGAAAGCTGCCTGGTGGAACAGGACTTGGGAGTGTTGGTTGACATTTGGCTGAATATGAGCCAGAGTGTGTGCAGCTGGCCAAGAAGGCCAACAGCATCCCGGCTTGTATCAGAAATTGTGTGGCCAGGGCAGTGATCGTCCCCCTGTACTCTGCACTGGTGAGGTTGCACCTTGAGTACTGAGTTCAGTTTTGGCCTCCTCACTACAACAAGGACATTGAGGTGCTGGAGAGTGTCCAGAGAAGGTCAATGAAGCTGGTGAAGGGTCTAGAGCACAGGTCTTATGAGGAGCGGCTGAGGGAACTGGGGTTGTTTAACCTGGAGAAAAGGAGTCTGAGGAGAGACCTTATCACTTATTACAACTACCTGAAAGGAGGTTGTAGGCAGGTGGGTGTTGGTCTCTTCTCCCAAATAACAAGTGACAGGACAAGAGGAAATCGCCTCAAGTTGTGCCAGGGGAGGTTTAGATTGGATATTAGGAAAAATTTCTTGACCAAAAGGGTTGTCCATCATTGGAACAGGCTGCCCAGGGAAGTGTTGGAGTCACCATCCCTGGAGGTATTTAAAAGACGTGTAGATGTGGTGCTTAGGGATATGGTTTAGTGGTGAACTCGGCAGTGTTAGGTTAATGGTTGGACTCAAAGATCTTAGAAGTCTTTTCCAACCTAAATGATTCTATGATTCTATACACTAAAAAATGGCTCAACTCTGCTTAAGTGCATAACAAAGTTAGAACTCATGACTGATGTCAATGGAAACTGCCTTGCGAGATGATACAGCATTATATAGCACAAATGAGTTACAAGACTTGTGCTTGTCATACCCAGATACTGTGAACGTAAACAGTCCCTGTTTGCAAATTCTTCAAGTGGCTGTTACTGAAAACTGAATTAATATTTAACTAACTGCTTTTATAACTTATGTGGAATTTGTAACTTTCCAGTAAAATTTATAAGATTACAGTGTAATGGATTTCAGAATATATAAATCAATTGCTCTGCTTTTTCCACAGCCTGGATAATGAAGAAATGCAACTTTATCAGAAATAGTATTTGAGGCATAAATAGAGATATAAACTGATGTAATTCAGTATCTAGACAAAAATATCTAATAAAGGCAAGAGAGATGTGGTGGTGTTGAGAGTGAACACAAGTAAACAGAGCTTATTTTTTTCTCATTTGGGCAAAATAGCTTCTGGTCAATTCTTATATATGCCAAGCAAATTTATTAACATCTTTATCTCTTACTGGTAAAGAGAGCAGATTAAGAAATATTAAAACAATATAACAGTCTCTGAGCAAAGAATATACAAAAGATACACTGGTTATATCGGCAAAGCAGGGTTAAGAAGTTCCTGCATCTCACTGCTTAGTTCTGCCCCTGCATTACAGTACATCACGTTTGCAGTTGCGCCAATGCAAGTGTTTGCAGGATAGCATTGTGCAACCGCACAGATGAAACTATCTGGATTAAAATAATCCTGAAAAGCGGTGGGGTGACAGTGGGGTTATTTTGATCTTAGATCATTTCAGTGCCTGATGTCTAGAACAGTCCTCAAAGAGATGTATGAGCATAGCCAAGGGAACTAGGATCAAATAGTAGGAATGAGAAAGAGAAGGGGTGGGAATTGCTTAAGCAGTATATTGTAGAACTAAAGTACTGCAGACCTAATAGCACATCAATTCATCTTGGCCCAAGAAGTAAGTCTAATTGTGTGTAATCAACTCACCCAAGGTGTAGTATTTTATGTTGGGCTCCAGTGTTGGACTTGTCAAATCTTTCATATTTGCATCAACGAAGTTCTGGGCTCTAGATGCATGCCAAAATGCCATAAACCTTGCTATGAACGATGCTGCAAAAATTGCTAACATACCAAAATCAAGCATATTCCATAACTCAAAAAGGTATTCCTTTGGACCTTGAGACCAAATTTCTTTACATTCAGACCATATCATGCCTGTGTAAGACAGAACAGAGAAAACAGTGTTTTCTTTTATCTTCATGTTTGTTTTATTTGATATTTTATTACGTATAGGACATGCTGTAGGATGGAGTCAAACCTAAAATGATTTTGGTCAGTGGGAGTTCAAACACAAACTAAAATCCTTGAACCTGCCAATTCATATATATTCCACTACTTCTTTCTCATGTGAGTAATAATAACAATCTTTCATGCTGCTTCTTCCTGTACAACTACAAAAGCTTTCAAAGAATGGGATGTATTACCGTTACAGACACAGAGACTGAAAGAGCAGAAATACTCCGGCATGATCATATACTGGTATAACTAATAGCAGAACTCACATTTTCTTATTTTCAGAGTACCCTAGTACAGTCTATTTTACTGAAATTGCAAATATATGTGACAAAAGAGCACGAAAGTAAGAGTCAGATCTAATGTTTCTTCAGTAGAGCAAAGGTATATGTTTGATTCCTAATTATTTCCCCTTAATAATAAAATACAGGAGTACAGTATTAGTTTATGGTATCCTTTTCCTTTTCAAGATAAAATTTATTTAATCATGAACTACATTTCCAGGATTCTAAAAAGAGTTAATAAAAAAATGAATTGGAATAATGTCACTATTTTTTGCATCCATCAAATTGTCTGAAGGAACTTTTCATCATTTTCAGATAAGGACAATTATAATGTTAATAACAGTAAATAAATTCAATACTACATCTGTATGCACTGAATTAATTTTTCATAAACTGTCTTATGCGTGACACTGAAATAAATAAAAATATATTAAATTAGCAAACTATAACTTCAAATAGGAAAATTATTATTTATTCCTTTATTATGAGATGAAAACACTATTTATAGACTATTTTGAAATCTAAGTGCCATATTATTCCTGTAACACACGATTATATTAATTTATACACAGCTATATGATGAAATAAATAAAGATTGTCAACGTCTTTTACAGCTATAAGAATCAGTTGTTGTACAAATGGCTCAGAGAGCTCATAAAACCAAAATATTTTAAATGCATAAGTTCTTGAATGGAAACAGATTTTACTTAGCTTGAATTTAACTCTCCCATATTAATGACTTAACAACCAGAAACCAGATCTTTGAAAGATTTGGGCATTTAAACCCCATTGGAATAAATAGTATTAGACATGTAAATAAGAATCAGACAGCTAAAATATTTTTAAGCATCTCTGCTCAAGTTTTCATTCTGACTAGTACTGCATCACCAAATTGAATGGGACAGCTCAGAGAACTATCCACAGTATTCATTTCATCCCTATGTTGGGGTGGAAAAAACTACTGCTGAATATTCACAGTCTATATTCTGCTTCTCTTTTGTCAATAATTCATTCAGTTCTACACTATTAATTCTGCTGGCATACTTGTAAAATAAGAGAATTTTAGCAGAAAGAGACAACTGGACACAAAAAAACTTGGCCCATGATGTGGAAATCTTTCCCCTTGGGAGTTGACACAGCCTGACTCAAAAAAACCCTGATAACTGGTAGATGCTTTCCTTTGATATTCATAAAATTGAATTAATTCATATTCAGATGATGTAGATCTCACCTAAGTCCTTAACCTGAATGTTTGTGATTAACTAGGCACATGTGAATCCTGCTGACATCAAATAAGAAACATGAGGCCAATATGGTTATCCAGCCAGTTGAATAAACTCCTTCTGTTGCAATTGTTACACATAACTTTAATAGCAAAGGATTAAATAGGGTCCAGCTTCACTGAAATCATAGCAAGACAAATTCAAGCAAAAATTAATCTTTACCTATTACCCAAGAAATAATGAGCATCTCCATCCATGAGAAACAGGATGTTTTCATCCTAAATAGCTGTTTTACATTGCCCGTTGTTTCATTAGGTCGGAGTTTGGTGCCATCAAATCTGTCAGCTGCATTCATGACAAGCAGACCAAGAAAAATGGTGAAAGAGGCTGCATGGGCTACAAACTTCATAAATGGTCCACGCATTATCCTCCCCAGCTGCAACAGAGGTTATGAAACACAAGGATATTGCATTGCCTTCTTCCAAAATAAAAATGTATAAAAAGAACAGTAACACAGAGAAATATGTATTTCAATAACAAACAGGAACAAATATTTGGAAAAAGTTGTATACGATGATGCCATGCTGCCAATCACCTTTAAAAGTTTCTACTTATTTGCTGTTTTCACAGGAACAATCTATCACTTTCACCATACGTGTATTTTTACCTCAGTGTTTTGAAATAATTCTGTAATTATTTTGGGCATCTATGTCTATTACAGGTAATCAAGAGAAAAAAATTATTATAGTTGTTGAATTTCTTACATGCTAGTAATCTTTATTAGGCAACAAAGAAAATGTGATTTTGACACGTACTAAAAGCATTAAATTATCACCAGGAATGAATTATGACTAAAGAATTCTGGTTCCTGACTGACGTGACACTCAGTTTAGCACAGTTATTGTTCAGTTTTCCCAACTTATTTTCTTTTCTAATAGAAGTCATGAGGCCTCAAAAGGTTACGTTTATAGTTCTGTAGTGTCTTAATTTCTTCCCTGACTCCTTTAATGGAAACGTCCTCAACTTTGTCATACCCAAGAACAACTTCAAAATGGTTTAGTGCAACACTTAAACAACCTAAAAGTTCCACACAAACTCACACAAGACCGAACTTTAAGCAATTCTTTACTTTATTTTTGAGAATGCCTGTACGAATAGTAAAAGTCTTAGCATGTTCACTTAGTTGGCAGCTGCAGAAAAATACTTTTCTATATTTTAGATGAAGACAGTATTTGTATCTGACAAAAATTCCTTGCAAAGAATTGAAAGGAAGTGTCACGGATCTCAGCTGCAACATATAACAATCTGTGGTCTGGAAAAGGCAGGGGAAAGCAGAAAGATCAGTTATTTGTATTCAATATCAAAGTCAGAATTCTGCTGTCCTTACAGTCAGCTTTTACAGAAACATAGAATAAGAGGGTGCAGCCAAGGATGCAAGGGTATGGTCTCAAATACAGATAACAGTAAGAAAACTAAACAAATGTAAAAAGAAGATACTGCTAAAGGAACACTGTCAAGGTTAGCAGGCACAAAATTTGATCTTCTTTCTCCTTTATATTATGTTGCAAGCACATGCCATTCATTATGTTTCTCACTCAATAAAATTAATTTATCCTTTATTAAACAAAATATTCTGTCAGCCTCATGAGATGAACCTCAACAACCAATTATTTGGTGTGAACTACAAAGAGAACAGGTAATCATCACGGGGAAAGATTTTATTTCAAGCTAGAAAGGAACAGTCATAAACAACACACAATAAAGCAGAGCTGGAAAATGATAAAGTGCCTTTACAGTGTCCTTTTAAAAGCATTATTCTTGTCTTCACAAACAAAGATGGGTTAGGAGACAGATGCCAGAAAAGAGAGATAGCCAGAAAAGAAGAAAAAATACTGAAGGAGGCAATGTTAATATACCCCTTGATCAAAAAATTTAAAATTGTGATTTAACCTGGCTGGCAGCCAGCTGCATAGCTCACTGCCCCCACCAGTGGGATGGGGGAGAGAATCTAAAAGAAAAAGGTAAAACTCATAGGTTGAGATAAGAACAGCTTAATATGGCAGAAAAGGGTAATAATCATAATCATAATCAAGAATATACAAAATAACTGATGCACAGCACAAACGCTCACCACCCAGAACCAATACTCAGCTAGTTCCTGCATCACCCACCTCCCAGCTACCTCCCTCAGTTATATACTGAGCATGACGTCATATGGTATGGAATATCCTGTTGGCCAGTTTGGGTCAGCTGCCCTGGCTGTGTCCCCTCACAGCTTCTTGGGTGCCCCCCACCTTCTCCCTGGCAGGGCAGTATGAGAGCCTGAAAAGTCCTTGACTACTTGGCAACAACTAAAATATTAGTGTGTTATCAATGTTATTCTCGTCCTAAATGCAAAACACAGCACTATGGCAGCTGCTATTAAGAAAATCTAACTCTATCTCAGCCAAAACCAGGACAGCCTGCCACTCACCAGGTGAGTTCACTGAACTCCAAGACTGAGTTCCTAGCACCCCTCTCTCACCCCTTCAAAAGAGACAGAAAAGTATTTTTTCCATATATATGGTAAAATCTCCCTGGAAGCAGGACTATGGTTGAACTGATTACAGAAATTGCTGGATCATATAACAGTGATCCAATACAATCTTGAAATGGCACTTTTAAAATTCTGAAGGTCTTTATGGAGAAGATATAGGTCAGAAAATATGAATCAGGGAAAGAAAGAGCAACATGTAAAGACAAGGCCATAATCTTGCAAGTTTGGACTTTTCTATAAGCTAGAGTCGCTCCTTAATACACTTTCACTGTGCATTTTGACATAATAAATTCCCTCCCAATACACAGACCAGGGACATGATCTTGTAAATGCTCTGAATCTCTTTTTGTAACTTAAGTGGGTTTGAGTTTTGGTTTTTTTGGTGGTTTTGTTTGGGTTTTTTTTGTTTCTGATCCTCTATGTTACGGTCTTTGGTTTGCTGTAGTGTTTTGGAGAGTGTTTTACAGGTTAGTTTGGGTTACGACAAGATATATAATATACTGTGGACACTTTGACATGTATTTGTCTGTGTATAAGGTCACCTGAAATCGCTGGGGACCAGAGTCAGTGATTGACTTATTCCACCTTTGTGACTGTGCAGAAACAATCAGTATTGTAACATTAGGGAGTATGGCATTGATAAAGAAATGATAAAATAGGACTCCAAGTAGCACATCTACTTTGCATATACTTTTTTAAGTAGAACGATTTTTAAGAAGAACGATTTCCTAGTTCCTCATATACTGGCCATAATGTTCAATTTCTTTTCCTCTACCACAGTGCAAAAGAGGGATGTGTATAACCCTCAGAACATGCTTCTAGAAAGCATGGAGGGACTTAGCAAGTTTCTTCTTTAGAAATGCTGACCCCAGGTAGCTGGGAACAGTGAAAGAAGGCTCAAGTTCAAATTCAGATCCCTCATCTTGGCCAGGGGCTGACTGAATTACTTATGAATTCATAAAGCTAAATATCTAAATTCTATTATTAATTAGAGCCGAACAGAACAGACATTAGATATTCTTGGAGATAACTGGGAAAAGTTTTTTACTCTTTCAAAATGTCACATAATAAAATATTATTCTAGAAGTTTGGGGTTAATTATGTCAGTAGTTAGACTGAATTACCAATTAGAAACCCAGAGCAAACAGTTCACAAAACTTTGAAGTGCCTTCATGTTGATTGCTGGCTGAAACTCAAACAAGAGCCAATTTTAATTCCTTTCAGCATGTGACATTCGTGAATTCGTTGCCAAATCAACAGGGCTTTGTCCACGTATTTCTAGGAAATTTCTTCCAGATCTGAAACTCTCAATTCAGTATCTGTTGTCCAAGCTCAAATAAACTTTTTCCTAAAAAGGAAACTGGTCAGCTATACAGGTAGCTAACTGAGATGTTGCAAATGTCATAAAGACATTTTTGCCTTTCTCAAGCCATGGCATGAGAATACAAAGAAATGTGTCAGAATAACTCTACTGCAAGCTGTTATTTTCACCACAAATACCATATTTTCTCTCTCTTCTGTCACTGTGCCCTGTAGTGCCAAACCTAGAAAAAGAATGGATACTTTATCTTGGTAGAAGGAGAAGAGATTTATAAAATTCCATCAATTCATACACAGAATGGACTCTGTTGATACAGATCATGTTCTGTATTGGAGCCATCCTATCCTGAAATTAAACAGTGAACATTTTTGTTTTCCAAAACCAGAACACAGTTTTGAAGTATGAGTGAAGCACAAGATAATACATGGCAATGGGTGAAAAAGGTGGATTAGATTTTACATTTGCAGAATATAATGAAACAAAAAGTATTCAACATATAAATCACACAATGAGGTGATTAAAGAGCAACAGAGGAAGTGAAACTTTAAAGGATGTTGTCCCTTGAACCTTGACTTTTAAAAGCTACTCTGAAATAGCTTTTTCAGAGTGTACAATGTTTCAAAATTACTTTAAGATCCAATAAATCATTGAAAAAGGAAAATGACAAATAGACAAGTCACTGCTATAGTTGAAAACCAATTACTGAAGTATGTTGAATCTCAAGGTGTGTTTTAAGACAAAAGTATTCATAAAAATCCTAGTCACTATACAGAAAAGTGAAAATGATATAACTGATTTTTATTGTCCAGACTGAAAGAAATGAAAAATATGGCAAAACAAAAAAGGCCCACCTTTCTCCTCTCAGAGAACAATAAAAAAAAGCAAACCACAAAGACCTCAGTTCTCTCTTTCAACCTTCTTCTTCCTCTGGATTCCTTAGATGTGCCCAGGATTTGATGTGCTAAAATCATGGATGTTATACTGTAACCTGTTGAATAATCCTGATAGGATCCCATATACTCTCGAGAGAAATTTTCCATCAGTGTCCATTTAAAATGGATAGTGACCAACTAAAACAGAGATTCAACACACAGTTCAGAGAGGTTAGAGCTTCTAACCCATCTTCAGTGGAAAGGCTTTCCACAATACACATCAGCCAAAACAGACACAACGGTAGCATCCAAATTCAAATAGCGCATTATAAATGGCTGCAGGGGACGCTGTGACTGCTTTAAAAGCCTCATGAAGTATAATGAGTATTGGCACTGTCTTGATGAGCCAACACAGTTCACTTTGACTTCTAGAAAATTGATGATGATTACTGTAATTTTTGGCATTCATGTTTCAGCGACTTTTATCTATTAATTCTTAATTGTCAAAATTAAAATTGCCTCTGAGGTAACTGTAATCAACCAACAGCTTGAACTTAGTCTAGCTCTGAATCAGTGGGAAATGAAGATCCTCTGCATCTGCCTAACTAAGGCAACTAAATAAAAAATAGTTTGACTCAATGTTTCTAAACTACAGCTTCTACAAGGCAACACTTGCTCAAGCATTATAATTTAATTTAATTTAATATACATTGCATTTAACACAGTACAATTACCTGTCTTTCTTACAATTGTCAGAACATGCAATCCTGCAGCCAATCCATTCTACCTCAGCTTTAAAATAACACATTTCTGAAGTATTATTTAAGCATGCCAGTAATTGATACTCATGGTTCATCTTTGACAGACAGGAATCTCCATACCGACAACACAGGAGTTAATAAAAGGCCGTTACAAGATTTCACAGACTGACCTTGCTGCAAGGAGCAATCCAGTAAGCCATTGACAGGAACGGCAGTCCTACCGCAACAGCAAGAACAACCAGAAACTTCACTGCCATGGTCTGCTGCCGTAAACCTGACAAATTCTCATACCAGATTGAAAGAAGTTGTTGCTGGCAGTTTGGATGTGCTACAAACTGTAACAAAGGAAAGGAGCACAACAAAATAATATTGCTATCAGAGTATCTTTTATCAAAATAACAGCTATATGAAGTGTATTACAAATGTGGGAATAGTGACAACTCAGCTTATATTCAAAGGAGCATTAACAAAGGTTTAAGAAAAAGTTTTTTGATGAGCATAATCTCCTAGCATGCAGGTATATCACTATCAGCAACAATAAATCCTTCAATTTAAACAACTGGCTTTTTACTGACCCTGTGTTCCACCACAAACCGATAATTTCCACCTAAGTGTAATTAAACATAAATGTTATCTGGGCAAACTCCACTTGTTTCTGACATTTATAATTTTCATGTCACTACCTCTGAAATTCCAAAACTTTAAGTCCTTCTGTTCTGTAAAGGATGCTATATAGTCTTTAGTTATGAAAGAAAGAATATCCCATATTTTTACATGCTAACATGGAAAATACCATTTTTTTCAGCTGGCATAAGAAACAGCTGTCACTTTTGTAGGAAATCAGCTAAAGACTATAACTTGGTTCTAGAACCTTTTGGATAAACTCTGCAAAACTGAGAAGTTTGGCTTATAACCCTCTTTTCTGTCAAAACCTCTGGAAACTGTAAGAAGCATCTTGCAAAGGTAGATATTAATAAGTAGTGGATTCTTGTGCACCGTAAATTTTTAAGGCTAAACTTGGAAATACAATTAAGAATTTAACTGAATTCAGTATTTTTTTTTCCTGGAATAGTTCTCTAGATTTAAAGGATGACTGGCTGAAGGTGAATGTCTTTATTCAGGCAAGAGAAATGTTGAAAGAAAGTTCACATTCAAGCAAGGATTAAGACTCAGATATTATGAAGGGCAAAGTCGGTGTAGTATCTTCCCTTCAAAAGTTGTTTCAGCTCTCTCTAGGCGACCGTAGCTTGCCAAGCGTTTTGCGGGTTTGTGTTCATATGCAGGTAGGTGCCCTTCAGTCAAAATGGTTTTCTTCTTTTCCTCCCTTCATGAACACATAAATACTCCTCACATATAAATGTTTAAGGTTCACTCCAGAGAAATGAACTTGATTTTTGTAAAAAACTCTGCAACTCCTCTCTGATAAATTAGATCTGTATATTCAGTTTCACATTGTTTATCTGATCCATTTCATTACGTTGTAAAAGTTGTATCGGAGGTTTTTCTGCTCTGTCAGGAGATAGTTCTACTTTAGAGTAACTTGCTTTTGACATGTATCCTCGAGCTGTATCCTGGAACTTTACAACTTATGTTATCCAAGAGAATTTTTCTGGGTAATTCACGGGTCTTGGTGCAGCTACTGAGTTGGTTCCACTGAGTACTTTCCATATGCAGACCAGAGTATTAAATGGACAGTAGAAATGGAAGCAAGCGCAAGAAAGGACAGTAACTCCTGTATTCAAGACTGGCTGTAGCCCACTGCTCTTCAGAAGTGAGAACCACAGTACTGTTACTCCTAGATTGTGTCTCTGATCATCTATACAGACAAATATATATTTTCTGTGAGACACTCAATTTCACTAAGTTTTCTCAACTTGCTGAGTAAGATGCAACAGCTTGACAAAAATGTGTATCAATATTTGCACACTGCACTGCTGTACTATCCTGGGTTTTATTAAAGCTTACACTTTTCCAGGCTGCAGAAGTAGTGCAAATTTCTTCTATCTTTCTTTAAAAATACATTAAAACTAAACCCAAGTAAATATCTAAAAATTTTACATATAGATACACATTTTTTAGAGCCATTTGCTCTCATACTGACTGTAACCAGTATCCACCCTGAATATCTGCTTCTTGTTTCTATTACAAGCTATTTGGGGCAGAGATTCTTTTGTTTGTAAAATACACTGTGCGGAAGGGCCCAAATGTTCATTTAAGTGTCAGAGGCTACCAAAACATAAACATTTAATAATAGCACAATTTAATACCACTATCATGACATGTATGTTTGATCAACATAATTGCTTACTTTTTTAACTTCATACTTAATGGCGAGTTTTAAGCGACTAAGGCTGGGGCGACCACGTTCTCCATTATTATGGCTCATCTCTACATCACCATTCAAAATAGCTTCCACTTCTTCTGTATTTCTGCACAAATCAAGGAGTCCAACTACAAAATCCTTGCATTGCATAGACAATTTCTTGTAATCATTCTAGAAAAGAAAAGAAAAAGATAACTTGCTATTTTGACCTAACATGAGAGAAATAGTTCTACATTCCAGCTACACATTTGTGAGCAGCAATTGTTTGCATCTTGCTATGGTTCTTTTCTGGTAGATTAACAGCACTTTGTTATCAGGCATCTGCTTCCTCTGAATGTTCAAAAAGCAGAAATCGTCTCACCTTGGTCACCTTGCACATCTACAGTATCAATTTTTATACCTGAGTTACTTCTCTAGACTTGCTTTAGAGCCAATTTAAAGTAAAACAAAACCAAACCAAACAACCACTTTCAGAAATATTGTATGACGTATTTTAATGGCTATTTCAAGTTGAGATGAACAGCACAGGGGAAATTTTTCTATTCACTGACTGTCACAAAAGTCTAGATAACTAGCTCAGCTGTAGAAAGTTACCCTGTAGAGATCTCAATTGGCCAAGATGAGTATCCTACAGAGAACACATCTAAACTACTTCCCAACCTTCTTGAGAATTGCATAAATATATTGGATTTCTTAGGCCTTGAATTATTCTTGTAAATCTTATCTTTCTCATTTTCCAACATCTCTTTTAGCTTGCAAACACAGGATTTGATTGCTGTTTTCCAGCAACAGCCTCACCAGTTCCATAGCTAGCATGGTGATACCACATCTCTAACTTCAACTGAACGCTCTCTAGCTCAAATATCTCATGACAGATTTTGCTGTGCGAGCCAAAATGTTACTCTACAAATGCAAGTTCAGTTGCTTATTGATTTAAGTACAAAATATTAACTACCAGCAGGTCAAGGGAGGTGATTCTTCCCCTCTACTCCACTCTCATGAGATCCCACCTGTAATGCTGCATCCAGCTCTGGGGGCCCCAGTACAAGAAAGACAAGGAGCTGTTGGAGAAAGTCCAGAGGAGGCCATGAAGTTGATTAGTGGGCTGGAGCACCTCTTCTGTGAGGACAGCCTGAGAGAGTTGGGCTTGTTCAGCCTGGAGAAGAGAAGGCTCCAGGGAGATCTAATTGCAGCTTTCCAGTACCTAAAGGTGGTCTACAGAAAAGATGGAGAGGGACTGTTTATCAGGGAGTGTAGTGATAGGATAAGTGGTAATGGGTTTCATCTGAAGGAGGGTAGATTTAGATTAGATGTTAGAAATTCTTTATTGTGAGGGTGGTGAGGCACTGGAACAGGTTGCCCAGAGAAGCTGTGGATGTCCCCTCCCTGGAAGTGTTCAAGGCCAGGTTGGATGGGGCTTTGGGCAACCTGGTCTAGTGGAGGGTGTCCCTGCCCGTGGCAGGGGGGTTGGAGCTAGGTGATCTTTGAGGTCCCTTCCAACTCAAACCATTCTATGATTCTGTGATTCCATGATATTCTTGTCAGTGGCTGTTTTCTGAAATAAATAAGTCAAAACAGAAAAAGGTATTTTGATCATTGCAATCCACAGTTTGTTAACTGTGAACTCCTTACTTGCAGCTGTGTTTGGGTCATAAAAGATGAATAGAGCTAGACAGATAGGGAGTTATATGGATATAGACATAGATGTATATCTAAAGCTAAAATATGTGTACAGATGTATTTCCCCTGTTCTAGATCTCACAATAGATTTACTCATACATGTGTCAACAACTTCTGATATCTTTGTGATGTCTGCAAATTTTAATGTCTTAAAAAGATGAAATTATTGTAGAATTTTTCCCAAACAAAAGAATGACAAAACCCCAACCACCCCAGACCATACAGAACTGCTCATGTAGTCTCTGTTTTATACGTTCAAAGTAACTTTCTATGAATGCTTTTATTACAGTGACACATTTCCCCCTCTTCTAGTCTGTTCTTCATAGCATTCCCCCTTCTCCCACTCTTAATCTCTGTTTAGTCCCTTCTTTTTAATTACTTCCTTCATACTAACTGTCATCTAACACACTCCCTGGAAGAGAAACCATTAATTTGAGTATACAGAATACCGTAATTTATTTGCTGAGGGTGTACTTCATGCATGTTTGTGCTTTATTACCCACAACAGCACAAAACCAGTTTATTACTTGTATATATTAAAGAATTGCATCCAAGTTTTACATTTCACTTTACTTAGATGGATGCAAACATTCACAGACAAATAGTTATAGACACTATTGTACTTCTACATAAAACTGCTAGTGATTTATTTTTTTAATAATGTAACGTAAGGAAGATAGCTCAGATCTGTCATAAAAAAGAAAGGAACGTTAATGTCATTTCTCTACAAAGACAACAGAAGCTAAACACTAAAACTAACCATTTCACGACATGCATGCTTTGTATTTTATTATTGTATTATTTATTTTCCCTCTCTTCATAGGATTAACAGTAGAGATTAACCAAAATCCTGACTTCATGGCACTACAGAAAGACATTTTTTGAGAGTAATATATCCCCTTCTGTTTGGCTTTCATTTTCGAGCAGCAGCTAACATAAGATTCAGTATTCAGTCATCCTAATACATAAATGTCCTCTTGAAAATGGATGGCGGTAGCTGAGCTGAGATCTCTTTGGCGGTCAGGTTACAGCAAAGGAACTTTGGAGACCCAAGCGGTGCCCAGCATCGCTGCCATCGCCCCAGCTGCGGCGCAGGACAGCTGTAACATGGCAGAGTCAGCTGAAGGCAACGCACGTCCCTGCTCCAGTTCACAGCTTGCTGTCTTGAGACATACTCACTTATGAAGAATTTATCCTCTTAGGGAAGGTTACGGAGGACAGATGGAATGATAACGTCTTAAACTGCTACAGGAAGATTTGTCAGGGTCTGAACACAGGGCAGGTAGTTCTAGCCGGGCAACTTTGTTTCTAAGAAATCAAGAAATTTGCAGAGACTACTGCACAAGCTGCCTTTTACCCCTTGTCTCCTTGGTCCACTTAAATGCATAGTGACAGCAAAAATTATTAATACTCTTCTCACCGTTTCGGTGTCTCTCTGTCGCACACGCACAGAAAGTTCCCGCTCCCCCAGAGTCTCTCATGTCTCTTGCCATTAATGTGAGCCAAGGGAACGTGGTAATTTCTTTGGCTCAATTTATTTTTGAAAATGGCCAAAGGCACAAGGATAATTTCATGAGTTCTCCTTTAATGCAAATTGTAAACTTAATGAATTAAAAAAGCAATCCTGGGAGACTTGAGAAGGTAGTTAACAATTAAATTACAGTTGGAGACTCTAAAAAGAATCAGCCTTAATTCTGCAATAAAGCATGTGTGTGCTTTAGTTTATGCACGTGACAATATCGGTTCAGGGCTCCTCAGAAGTTTAGGAAAAACCCAATTTTGCCAAATTTTGCCATACTGAGGACAAGGGGGCAGCACTGGCCGCTCTGACCCTGCAGAAGGAGGATGATGATTTGGGGTGAGCGCCGTGGGGGATGAGGAACCAGGGGAACAAGACACTGGTGGCAGAGGAAGGACAGGAGGGCTGGGGGTGACAGTGGCTGCTGCTGAGGGGGTCATCTGCCCTTTGTGGTAGAAGCAGCCGCAGACTGTCCCAGGTCAGGGAGCAAGTAGGTCACAGTCACTCTGAAATCCTCAGCTGACCATGATTTGCCTTATCTCTGACCACATAAGCAGGAGGGCATGGGCAGGAGAACATCATGACAGCCGTTTCTCCCAGAAGACAGTGGCCTTCTCCATGTGGCCTCCTGTGACTGTCACAGGCTCCTGCGGTCCCCAGACTGTGCCTGGGACGGAAATGCACTCAGGGCGCAGGCTGACACTGAACCCCACAGACGAGATGGAGCAGTGCTCCAGACCACGTCCTGGCCCTGCCGGTGAACTGTAGAGGCCAAGACCAGAAACATGGGTACGGCTACACGAGGGTTTAGGGTTTCAAAGTGCCTTGTGAATGTCAGTGGGACATAAATGTTGGATTTAGGCATCTTAGTAGGTAGATAAACACATTACTTCCCTTACAAAGTTGGCCCTTACTCCTTCAGTGCCTCAGTTGTTCTCTAAAAGGTGATGTTACCTTTTCTTTAAGAGAGCTGACAATACCCACAATTAAGACTTGGATCTGATTTCTGTAACAGGGGTTGTACAAATGGAAACAAACAGAAAATCAGACTTTGAAATGATAAATTGAATTTTGCTTCTCATCAGAAAAGCAAACTCAGATGACCTTATTAGGGGTATTAATTCACAGTAAACAGTAACATATCTATATCTAATTTAAAAATACATTTTCTACTCCATGCCATTAAACAATAAAACACTCTGTTGCCCTTATAGCTGCAGCAGACTTTGTACTTGTGCTGGTTTGGGCTGAGCTAGAGTTAATTTTCTTCATAGTAGCTAGTATGGGGATGTGTTTTGGATTTGTGCTGAAAACAGTGTTGATAACATAGAGATGTTTTTGTTATTGCTGAGCAGTGCTTATGCAGAGCCAAGGCCTTTTCTGCTTCTCTCCTCACCCCACCAGTGAGTAGGCTGGGAGTGCACAAGGAGTTGGGAGAGGACACAGCCAGGACAGCTGACCCCAACTGACCAAAGGGATATTCCATACTATATGATGTCATGCTCAGCATATAACTGGGGGGAAGGTTAGTGGGGTTAGGGAGGAGAGGAAGCAGTTACTGCTCTGAGACTGGCTGCGTCACTTGCATCACTTTGCATCACTTGTCTTTCTTGGGTTTTATCTCTCTTTGTTATTTTCTTTTTCATTACAATTCATTATTATTATTATTATCATCCTTATTATTACTTTTATTTTATTTTATTTTGTTTTATTTGAATTATTAAACAGTTCTTATCTCCACCCACAAGTTTTCTTATTTTTACCCTTCCAGTTCTCTTCCCCCATTCTGCTGGGGGGCAGTGAGCAAGTGGCTGCGTGGTGTTGAGCTGTCGGCTGGGGTTCAGCTATTCTGAACAGCACTGGGCCACAGCTGTCCCTCTCAAAACTCCAGGCCACATCTCTGCAGGACAACATTTGTCAGATATCATCTACATCCTTATGGACATATAGAGATATTAGCTCTAGGGTGGGCAAACAATTCTGATGACAGAAAATAGGAACACAATCCCCCAAAATAAAAATATTCTATACAATATCAAACCTTGTTAAGCTGCATACTTAGCCATGTCATAAAAAGCTAAATTAAATGGCATCCAGAAAATCCTGAGGATCTCAGAATTATTCAGGAAGCTGAATTAGCTGTTTGCTTGATACAGAAATATTCCTACACTGTGCTTGACACATCTGTCCAGTTAGTCTTCCTTCAGAAGTCATCTTCTACTTTTTTCTGCTTTTACTCCTAATAAAGAACGATCCTCCAAAACGCTTGTAAAACAATACCTGCAACCAAACACAACAGGCATGTAATGCTAGATGACACCGCTACAGAGGTTTGAAGCAAAGAAAGGAGAATATTCCAGAGAACAGTGGTTTCCACTGATCATGACATTTCCTATTTTGCATGAATCAGTTTCACAGTCAGTGTTATCTCTAGCATCAACTGACAGTGTGAGACAGGAGAGAGAAGTAATTTATAAGATAGTCATGAAACAATCAGCATCAAAGGGCTGAGCACTAACCCTTTCCATTGCCTCTGAGGAAGACCTAGGAATTTTCAGTGCCACTGGTTGCTGTAGGCACCCACCAAGAAGCTCCCCCACATTTTCCCATCAGCACTATAATCAACAGTTTCCCATCAGCACAGGTATCTTTTTAAACAGTGTATTACCAGAAAATTCAATTTTCATTTATGTAAGGTTTGAAATATTTTAAATGACTCAGGGACTCCCTAGGTGGAGCTAAAGATTTGCCATGTCCAGCTAATCTATGCACTAAAAATATTCTTGATTACCCTAACACGTGTAACACATTTTTACAAAAACCGCATTCTTACACAGGGACTATACTATCCGGACAACTGTAGCGAACTTCTGAAAGAAAATAAAGGTAACAATTTTGAGATAAATTGCTTGAAGCAGAGATATGAGCTTGCAGAAGCACAAACAAGCCCAGACTCAGTGAAGACAACAGCGTCCTTTTCCTGCAGCTTGTACACACAACCTTTGTACTGCCTGCACTGAACCTAAGCCAGGTATTTCTCAGTCTAGCCCCCAGCCTGTCTAGATAATGTAAATGTTATCACTTATCAATAGTGTAAATGTTAACTCTCGTCAATGCACATATAAATGTACTCCATGGTCTTTAATATTTATCCAGAACTACCACATGATTTTAGTACCTACAAAAACGTTCCCAAGAGACCTTATGTTGCCAGCTGCCTGCTCATAGGGAAACCTTAAATTAAGGGAGAGTTAAATTTCTGTGTTGCCTTGTGCTCCCATTGTTCCTATTCACCTCCACTCTCCTCTAGAGTAGGTACGTTCCCAGCAGAGCTTGGCTGATAAATGCCCAGCAATATGGAGCTGTTCGGTCTCTTGTCTAGCCTCTTCCTTCTGCTGAGGGACAGTACTTCAAAATCTCTGTTGCAATTCTTTATACAACACTACCCTAGAAATAGAGCTCCAATTTTAGAGAAGGCAACTGAGGCAAAAGAGGAACTAAAAATCCAGAGGTCACTCAGGGATGAGCCAGGTCACGCCAAGGAAGGACCTCCTCACGGCACTTCGGGGCAGGCTGCAGAAGCGTGCTTTCTGAACCAGCCCACCTTTTCTCACCTGCATGTTCCATCCCCTGCCCTGGTGGCACCAGGGACAAATACGGCGCTCCCAGTTCATGTCACCGGTTGTGTACTGCAGCATACATTTGAAGGACACTTCTTGCTGACTGTTCCAGATGATGATTTTATTTATCTTTATAATAGTCTTAGCTTGTGTCATTCCAACTGTGGTAAATGGAGCTACACAGTCTCTACCAATCAGACATGCTATTTATCTTAACATAGCTGTGAACTTAACAGGCTGCATTTATGGTGTATGAAGAATGGTTTTCTGTTCTGTTCTGTTCTAAATTTACTCCCCTTTAAGTTAATCAAGTCTTTTTGTTCACATCTTCAGCAGCTGCTAACGAGAAACAAAGAGTATGTGGTTTCAATACTCATCTCTGAACTGTACATGAAAGCAGTGGATGAAATCTCAGTCCACTGAGGCCCTAAGGATTTCTGCCAGAGACCTCATGGGGCAGACATTCATCCTCTGCATTAAGCAGAAGTGCTCTTCCCAGCATTTTCTTACTGAGGTAAAATAAAAATTCTCCTCTGCTCGTATTCCAGCTGTTTAGCTGCTGTTTTTAAGATCCCCTTGCCCATTCCTCCTCCTTCTTTTCCCTCTCCAAGAAATATTTCAGCTTCTTACAACAGATTGGTGCCACAAAGATACACCTACAAGCAGGAGTCAGGAGTAATTAATTCAGAATTGCAGCATCTCGGGTTGGCTGAGCAGAGACAGGTTCACGGCCTTGCAAACTGTGCCACTGCTAAGAAGATTAACGCTAAATATTGATCGATCATGGCAACTTCAAACTCTTCCTAACACAATGTTGGAAATTATTCTCTTACTG
Source organism: Aramus guarauna (assembly GCA_013400195.1). Lineage (NCBI taxonomy): Eukaryota > Metazoa > Chordata > Aves > Gruiformes > Aramidae > Aramus > Aramus guarauna. The sequence goes on along the minus strand of VXBL01005756.1, from coordinate 499,275 downwards.
CTTTGGAGTGGGGGTGATCTCCTGTTAGTGAAGTCTACATATCTTGCTCTGTCACAGCAGCCTCAGATATTAGCATTTGCTTTCTACAGGGTCCCATAAGGTAAACTGAGTCCACGGGACTTTAGCTAACCTAAGTCATAATTAACACTGCCAATGTTTGCACAAGGCCTGGCTTTGCATTTACTGAGAGCAAAAAGCTTACATTCTTACTTAATGCAAATAAACTGTGGTAAATATTTTTGTAGGCCGTGTGCTATTGTATCTATGTAACAAAAAAACCCACAAGAACACTGATGCTTCAAGGATCTAAGGGGTATTGAATCTCTAGGTCTCTACTATTAATTTTTCTTTTTTTTTTTTTTCCAAAATCATGCATTTGTGAAACATTAAGAATTCTATGTACTACACTGAAAAAGTCTTCAACTTCACAGAGTTCGCATCTAACTAAGTACAAGTAAGTAAAAAAGAGGAAGAGAGGTAGAGAAAGGCAGCACATTAAAAAAGGAAAAGAAGGACATTCTTTAGAGTCTTTTTTATGAAAAAAATGTAAAACATTGCAAGGAGTGAGAAATTTCAGCTACAAGAAAATAATGAGAAGGCATGAACGTTTAACAGAATCGTGCAATTTGTCTTGCATAAGTGACCAGTGCACCACTTCAGTCTCTTCTTTCCCCTGTCCTAAGCCAGCTTCACCCATGGGTTTGAAGGGTCTCCTCTACTATCTTGACTGATAGGAAGTGGAAAATGAATTCGCTGGGACATTGTACATAAGCAGGATGAATTACAGTCAGCACAGAGCATTAAGACATTCCCAAAGATTTAATTCTTCCATTCATTAAACAATTACATATTTTTCCACATTATCCTGCTGATTTATGAAGATGATGTTGATCTCTTACTGCTCAAGGAATGGAAGAAAGACCTTTGATTGAACTTTGCAATTCTGCATCTGTCGGAATCAGTATCCATCTGCTTACCTTAAACTCTTTTTCAATGTTGGCAAGTACAGCCAGCTCATTGCTGAGCTCTAAGGCAGTCATTACAGGGTCTTCACTGGACAAAGACAGATAAGCAGGGCTGGCCAGACCTTTGTAGGCATTGATTCTGGATCTAGAATGGCTGAAAGAGTCATGCTTTTGTTTCTGATTGCATTCACTGCACTTGCAGAAATAGTCATGTGGCCTATCGATCCGAGCTCCTTTTCTCAGCAGAGTGTGGACAATCTCATATTCATGGCAGTGAGCCGCCAGAATGATTGGTGTAACGTCATGGGAAAACCGCGTGCCATCTTCATCGTATGCATAGAAGTCATCGTGCTGGAGCTCCGACTGGCTAGGACTCAATGCAAGCCTCTTGCCTTCGGCAAATGCGGGATGGTTTAGGATGGCTTCCACTATCCGAACGTAACCTTTGCTAATAGCCAAAAGCAAGGCATCCCCAACCCGAGACAGGTTCTCCTTCTTCAGCAGCAGTTCTGTGATCTCCAGGTGCTCATTGGCAACTGCCAGCTGTAAGGCATTCTGCCCCATATAGTCCACGCAGTTCACATTGAGTGAGGGACATTCTTCCAGCATTTTGCGAATCACTGGAATATTTCCATATTCTGCTGCATCCAAAAAGCGCTCTTCCTCAAGAGAAAGACTTGTTGAGTGGTCATTAAACATATATGCTGGCCCTCGACTGGCCTGCCTCCTCCCCTTCTCCCGGAGAATGGTCTGTCGTCGTAGCGCTAGTCTATTCTCATTGCCTCGGCTGTGTGGAAATAAATAAATAATTAGTTCTGTTGTATGCAAAGACATATCCATTTTAAATAATGATTAATAAAAATATTTTAACCACTTATCTGCTGGATATTCTTAATGTAGCAGGGAGACCAGAAACCCTGACTTTGATGCACTTTGTAACCACTGGCACTACACAGCCCTGGAATCAGTAGCCAGTTACATTTTATTCCAAAAAAGAAGAAAAAGCCCTAGTCAATCATCATTTAACACTACCTTTTTCCCTATTTTGTCCTCCAAAGCTTTTGCGTAATTTTTACCAAAGCTGGATTTTGTTTCATGTTACATAGGTAGAATAGCAGTTTAAAAGGTAAGGTTCATTTTCAGGTTTGCACAGAAACCCCTCTCTGTTTTTCCAGCACTCTTCTATCCAAACTTATCATCGTCATTTGGTATCCCACACATCCCTCTCATATGTACTTCATGAAAAGTGCTTCCTATTTTAATCTAGAAAAAAAAGAAAGCATTGTAACACTTCTACAGGCTAAGATTTCACTTTCTGGTGAAAACAGGCTAAGATTTCACTTTCTGGTTACAAGAATACTTTCAACAGAAAACATTCAGCTAAGAATTTGAGAATTGCTGCAAAAGCAAAACTTTGTCTCCGAATGTACTACTTTCTGACACGTTTGCTAGATCTAGAAGATATTTTAAAGAACTTCACCGGAATGACTGGGTATCAAAAAAAGAACATCAGATCTCAAGTTCATTGTTTAAATACGTATTTTAAATACAAAGATGATGTGGAGAATAGTGATGACATGCAATGACTGCCTCAGTCCAGAGACAGCCAGTATCAACAGCGCAAAGCTGTGAGAATAGCTCACATCTGCTCAGCTGGTAGGAGGAGTCCCAGTGACTCCACATGAGCCTAGGTGCCCTCAGGTGGCCCTTCTGAAAGCCACCCCCTCAGGACGCCATTCACCCAAAGCTCTTTACTTGGTCTACTTTGGTGCTAAGTCACAGCTCAGTGAAGACAAGTCACAGTACGAAAGGAGTCAGCGGTTGTGAGACGAGGGACAAGGGATTGCACAGGACGGCAGGGCACACGAGCATGGAAATTCTCCAAATTCCCTTCTGCCTCAGAAAAGCAGGCAGGCTGACTTCACTTGGTGTTATTATTCTCACTCCTATCACTCCTTCAGCCACTATCTAACTTAAATTTTGGATGTGGCTTCTCTTCACCCTGCTGATGTTTTTCTGACATCTATAATTGAATGCTCAGTCATAAATTGAATCTGTACAAGTCAAGCATATTGACTACACTGTCCAGCATTTGTTACTCCCCACCTCCACCATCCTTTTCATTATTACAGTTTATAACCTTGATATCCTATTTATTCCTCCACTCAGTGGCTTGCCAACAAATCCTGCCAATTCTGGCTTCATGATAGCTCTGAAATGTTGTCCAATCTTCTACTACTAAAACACTCATCCATTCCTCACATCTTATATTAATTATTTAATTATTTAATTATTCAAACATAAAGCAAACCAAATCAAAGCTAAGTTTGATAAGGAATCCCACAAAATATGCCACATTCTCTTTAATAACAAGAAAATCTAATTCATGACTCTATTATTTCAGTCAACTAAGATCCCAATCCTCAATAGAAATTAAATTGCAAATCATTTTCTCTCCTAGAATTACTCTGCTAAACCATAATATTCAGTACAACTTCATCTTTTTGCTTTTTGAATGGTAGCTTAATGATTCTTTATATACATATGCTCAAATACATTTCTCTATTTTCAGTATTTCCCACAAAATACTAACCACCAGCAATATTGTGTTCATTAAATACTTACAAATAAACATTAATTTAAGTATATAAGTAAAAAAATCAGTCCTTTGGGACTCAAAATATCATCACAAAAAGTAACATTACAAGGTATTATTTCTTCTAGATTGTTTATATTTAACTTTAGTATAAATTTCCTTTTTGCCTCTTGCCCTCTTAGTTCCAGAGATACCGTCGCTGGACTATTTCCAGCAGCACTGGAAATGCTTCAAATTGCCAAAGTCTTAAATCTACAAGGACAATTTTTTGCAAGATAATCACAGGTATGGAACGTAGAATACATCAAAATTGACATCTTTAACATTGTCCAATATGCAGACAGTACTAATACCATGCTACAGTGGCACATTTACAGCTTTAGTTCAGACTGTCATTTCACGACATGGAATAAACTTAGATCCCATCCTCTTCTACTCCTCAAGACCTCTACAAAGGCTCTCACAGTTACTGTGGGTTCAAAGCAAATGAGAGAGCATGGATATATGCTGATGTCTTATAGGTGAATATGCTATATGGCTGGTTGAAATTTTTCCAAGCATATTTCCAGGTATTTTAAAAGAAAAAAAAAAGTGTATTTGTTGAAAAGACAGCCTTTGGATAGGTTTCACAGAAAACTCAAAAATTAAAAGAATGAAAATATTACTGTAATTGGCAACAATATTGGTGCCAAGCCCTCAAATTCACTGAACAGAAGCCAGCCTGTTGATACACCTACAAGTGTTTAACTGCAAATGCGCGTGGTAAATTGAAACAGGGATGAAATGGTAGCAAGGAAAGGTCACGGCAGAGAAAGCAGACACCAGACTCCCCAGTTTTGAAAGTTATACCTTAAAGTACTGCAATGTGGTTCTGAAAAGTTTCTTCAAAGATAGAATATGAGAGTATATTGGTAGGTTGAAAATCAGCTGTGAGACAGGAAAGAGAAGGAAGTTAAACTCAGGATGAGGGGTGAAAATGGGAAATAAAAGAATGTAAGGAGAAATTTAAAAACCTGCTGAGTTTTAGGATTTATGTGCTGGATAACTCTTAAGAGATGACTATAGCAAGACCATAGGGAGATAAGTTCCCTAACTTCCACAGAAGAGTTAGTTCCCAAAAACCAAAAGATTTAAATGCCCCAATTAAGTTAATCCTACAGTCAATGGTTTTAATCGGGCTACATGTTTCTTGAGTTTTAAAGCTTCCTGGAAAAAAGGCTCAGAGAAAATAAGTTTAGTTGATTCTGGTCAACTGATCAGAACTGATTTGCATTCACCATTGCCTTTGCACATCCAATTTGTGCAATGCTTGGAAAAAACTACATTTTTATAGTGAAATGAACTAGAGCTAAAGTAAAACCAAACAATTCATGGTGTAGTTACACGTCTCGTACATGTATGCTTCTATCAAATTTAATTAAACATGGTTTGGCTTTAGAGCTTAACTGACAAAAATTAAAGTTTCTCTAATGTAAAAGAACAAGTTTATAAAAAATGGATACAAAAACTTTGTACTGCTTTTAAGATTTTCTATATATGTAATGTCATAGGAGTTCACTGAATTGTCAGTCGGTACTCTTTTAGGAGATATTTAGAAAAACAAGTATATCTGGGTTGGATAGTTGTCAGTAAGATATATAAATAGGGTTTTTATTACTCTTTTCTTCTTTGGCATTTTTAATGAACAATCATATTGTTTCTTCAATGCATACTGCTTTGCACTTTTTCTACTCTGTAGTTGAGTGTGCAAATGCAAGAATCTAGTAAAATCATCATAGGAGACAGCCCTAAACAAGCAGGAAGAATAAAGCATGGTTTGGCCAAAACCAGCATTTGCAGATGAAATATAGATAAGAAAGGTGACATTTAAAGTGATTACTTTTAAAAGGTGATTACTTTTGAGGTGGGGTTTTTTCAGTTTAGAAAAATATAGCAACCTTACAAGATTCAAAACATTTATACAGGAAAACTAGGATAAATATAGAATAAAGAGCATATACGTTTTTGTCTGAACTACACTTCCACAGTTCATAGGATTTGTATTCTTTACTACTAAAAAAGTTTGCTTTTAAAATGAATTTACACATAGAACTAAATATTGCCGCAATAGCATTTAAATATTTTGTGTTGTTTGAAAGAAGAGGAAATGGTTCTCTATTAATAATTTTGAAAAACTATTTACTACAAAATACCAAATAATTAAACTAATTATTCTATGTAGCAGTTACATGTAGATATAACTGTGCTTGCACCTTTTAGATTGCTTCGATATTATACAGTCAACCTCTTATTTGACTTGTGTTTCATTTTCTTACTTCTTTCACAGTAGACGCTATAATGCTGTTTGGATTCCACAGACTGGTGGACCCAGTGGCCAAGGACACAGGTGAGACTGGGGTACTCAGTTTTCACCAGCAAGGTCTGTCCGCAGACCTCCAAGCTCCCCAGCAGTGAGCATCACCTACATTCGAGGAACACTGACCTGGGCTACAATTAAGCCAACTGGACACACCATCCTGAAGCCTTGTGTCCCAGGGTACAGAGGGAGCTGGTAGATGTCATTGCAAGCTGCTCTCTATCATCTTTTAAAGGGCATAGCGACTGGGGGAATTTGTACTTATAGGAAACAGGTTTTCCAATTTTCTTAGCTCACCCCTGGCTTGTCAGTTTTGAATAAAGTAATCACTGAATTGCAGTAGCACAATAATCTGAAATGCAGAAACCACCCTACTGAGCAGCATGCTGGCAAGTTCTGTATCTATCTTGAACTGCTTCTTTCTTCGTGATCTTCACATAGCAATCACTTACTGCTAAACATTATTTAAATAATTTATACTGAAGTTATTTGAACAGACAATAAATTCAGCCCATTAAAAATAACATAATCATTTTTTAAAAGTCCTTCCAAAATTAAAGATGCATTCAGATCTTATTTAAACTAAGTGACAATAACATTATAATTGATTTAAAATACATATCTTTATGGGCCCCACAAAACTAATCCAGTATAAAAATATTTTGCTAGCATTTGATCCTTATAAAAGGAAACAAACCCTTCAACAGGATCATAGTCATTACTTTTTCCTGAGATGTTAAAAAATCCAGTTAACCAGCCAAAAACTGCAGTTCATTAAACACTTTCTCTTTCTTTTTTCAAATAATAGAAACAGATTATATTTCTATTCCAGCAATACATTATGATTTATCAAAATAAAGAGTAATCATTGCTAGTGAAGAATACTTAGAATTAGCTTGTTTGTCCAGTAGCATTTCCTCTTTCCTTGCCTGTATTTAGAATAAAATCATTGCTTAAATGGGAGATTAAGTACATACATTCCCTAGACAGTAGCTCATCTTCTGGAGCATAACTTATTACAGAATGAAATAGAAGATTTTTGCATTGTTTGCTGGACTGTAGCACATGTCTGATGCAGAGTTCTGGAATCTCAGTCTAATCATTTTCCATGCATCAACATATTTTGTATGTATGAAATAAATTTCCTGGTTTACCCATTTGCAATTACAGTTAATTAAAGTTAAGGGTCTGTAATTAAAACTGGTTCTTGCAGCACAAGACTATAAATACGTTTAATTGTAACAGAGAAAGCAAATTGTTTCACTTTATTATTTCTGCTTAATTAGATACACACAATAAATGTTAATTCAGGAGTTTGCTAAGAAGAGTATAAGATATTTGATTCCCTCCAGGAGCAGGGAAAGGAATTTGATGATCCAGAAGAGCATGTTCAGTCCTGGTATGTTCTGATGTTCCTACATGTATTTCACCATTATTAAGGTCTTTTCAGTTCATTTTTTATCACAAAGATGCCCAAGTTAGCATCTATTGTCACAGATTCCAGCCACGTAAGTCTTGAAGCCACTTGAAACCTCAGCTTTCCCAGACTACTGAATAACTGTTAGTTGCAATAGATTCTTAATGCACTTTGGGGCAAGTGCAGTCTAAATGACCATAGTTATTGCTACTTATTACTTATGAGCCAGCATGAGCAAGCCTGGAGTACTGTAATCATTTTGGATACCATATGACAGGAAGGAGTTCTACACAATAAGAAATTAATGCAAGAGAGCAGCAGGGTTCACACAGTCTTTACTGTATTTTCTACTTCCAGCATAATAAGGTTGATTGTGTGAATTATATAGGGTGGTATTGCACCCATCTCACTTCTACCATAGGAAAAGTAGCATTCCAGTATAAATTAGTTGTCTTGATCTACTCTGTAGATAAAGGAGAGACAATTCTCCTGTCTACCATTAATATTTATTTTAGGAAAGCATAAATTTTCATGTGGAACACCTATATTTTTCCATTGTTTAAAAAAGAAAAAAGAATTCTATCTTATTAGGTGAGATTAAGGCCTCCTTTAGTATATATAATTTAGAAGGAACACAGATCACAGAAGGATAATGGAGTCAAGTCCCTTACCAGTACAGATACCACCTCAAATAGTTCCCATTAAAATATCAGGCTCTGTCTTAAAGGAAATTGCTGTCTTGCTGGAAATTTATTTTCTCTCACTAATCCCACTGAAAGACTAATCCAGAATTTGATTGTTCTAGAACAATGTTAGAAACATTAATCTGATTTTCAGCCTAAATTTAGTAATAGCCAATTTTTATCTATTTGTTTTTGTTTAGGAACCAGAATTCTATTTCAAATTAAGTAGCACTTTCCCTGACAATGGTTACCTATGACACACAAACATATAGCAATCATGTCCCCTATCAACCTTCATTTTGCTGAGCTAAATCAAGCTCATCTCATTTCCTGCTATGTCCACGCAGTTAAATCTACCACAGAACAAAAACCCCCTCAAGTGCACTTTCCTGAACTACACAGCAAACGCATGTGTCAGTGTTTGCAGTAAAATGATTAGAAACCATTTTGTGTTAATCTTTAGCTATCCCTCTAGTGCATTTACATCCAAGAAATCATTTAGGTATTACGGATTCCTCTGTGAGCCAGAGATGTATTCTGCCTTCACTGACTTTCCTTAATTAGGTGTCAGACAGTAAGTCTCTGATTTATGAAGTGAAAGAACTGTGCTGAAAGATCCAGTTTGGATCCTCATCTCAAGTTTTGCCACAAAGAGTTGTGGAGCTGGGAAAGGATGGGAGTGGGAAAGAATTGTCAACATCCACAGCATTATAATACAAAGAAAAAAACCTTTTTAGGACAGTCTGCAATAGCTGCTAGAGGCTGAATGAGCTTGCATAGTGCCAGGATAGCCTCCTTCTCTTTTTCCTTTACTCATCTAAAAGAGTTTATTATACTCTAAACTTACTGAGTAAGAGCACTCTGTTAACTCATTCAAACTGAGGTTTGGCTTACCTTCAAAAATGTATTGCTTCTGGAAGAAGACTATACAACTTCTTAGGAAATTAGAACATATAAACTCACAAATCCAATTATGCTTCTGTCTTCAGGATCACGCTTTAGTAAGAGACACCACACTGAGGTCCCTTACTCATGTATATTAATGCAAACCCAGACCTAAGACCTGTAGTTCTCATGAAGAGAAAATAAATATGTACTTGTGTACAGTACCAGCAATGTAAATCTACAGGCTGGAAGCACGGCAAGGAAAAAGAGGGGCTGAGATTGCTGGCAACATCCTAAAGAAAAATATTAAAGTCCTAGAGATAAATACTGTCAGAGCAAAGTAAATGGAGAAAGTAGAGTTATGTCACCACACTGGCTTAATAACAAGCTACTCAATCTCCTGAAGTTCAAGAATTTTGAAAACCGGCCAATTACTAAGCGTGACAATAGTATCCACTGCTTGTTGAATCTCAAGCAACTGGCCGAAACAATGTTGAAACCATTAGTAATCTCCTCTGAATCACCTCTGTGGGTGAGCTTCCAGAAAACTTGAAAGGCCATGGACCCTTTTAAAAAAAAAAAAAAAAAAAGAAAAAAGCCAATGTAAACTAACTCAATCATTTTCAAATTTAATTCTCCTATGCTGTTGGTAAACTGTCAATAATTCGCAATTAGCTAGGAGATCAGGTAAGAAGCAATACCAAATAAGACCATCAACACCAAGCACCCAAGAATAAATTATCTTAAAACAAACAAATTTCCTTCTATGACAGAATAAGATTTTAAAAAAAAAAGACGGACCCGTAGGTATGTTGCACGTCTTTAGTAAGACTTTTGCTGCTGTCACACATGATATTTATAAGAAGCAAAATAGAGAAAGAGGCTGAATGAAATTATGAAGAGTTGGAAAACTGTAGCTGTCAATCCAAGGTTATAAAGAAAATTTGCTCACAGAATCTGACTTAGATGTGGTATTATTTAATATATTCATTAAATGTCATGGATGATGGAATAGTAACTCCATGTTTTACATTTGCATAGGAACGTAGTCTGAGAGGAATTGAAAACGGGAGGAAAGTAAGGCTAGCATTTTGAATGGGACTGACAAGAAGTGATCTGAAATAAGTGCTATGCAATTTGAAAACAAGAAGTTAAAGGTTTTCCAGCTAAGTAAGAATAAGCAAGCACACATTAAAAGGTGGGAATAGCCTAGGTTAGTTTGGAACGGGTAGGTATGAAATAATATTGGTGTTACACAAACTTGTGGTGACACAGGCCCTGCACTTTGAGAACAATACAGAGCAACTGCAATTAGTCTAGAGAATGAGCTGATCAAAGGTCTGGAAGACATGAAATAAAGTACAAGTAGGTTTTGCTTAATCTAAACAAGACTGAAGGAAGATAGATAGTGTTCAAAGCAATGATGTAAAAGGAAAGGAGTAATTTGTCTCTATTCAGGTTTTGGATTCGTAGGTAACCTGTAGCTCCAAAGTTCCTAAAACTTGGTGGTGAGCAAAGTATTTCAGAGGAAAGAGGACTATTTGGATGTTCTGTTCTTCTACTCTTCTTTATCACATACCTACATATAAAAATGTAACAACATATATAGTATATAAAATGATTATATATTATCTAATTTGCAAGATACATATTTTATAAAACTATACACTGATATATATAAAATATATAGTAACATGTATAACATTAAATAATATATACTTAGTCTTATCAGAGATAGGATGTGAGCTTAGACAGGCATGTGGTCTGAACCTCTATGCGATGCCATGCTACGGGACAGAAAATGACAGTCTGTAGAAAGGAAGATTAAATTAAAATTCTGAGTGTAAAGACAGTGAATGTCTGGAAATAAATATCTGAAAAAACCTTGGGTTTTCCACCAGAGATCTTGAAGAACAGCTGAGATAAGCATATGGTAGGAATGGCTAGGGGACAGCTGACCTTGCTTGGTGGAGAGGAGTTGTCTAATAAGTCCATGTCTCTCCTGGTCCTAGGGTCTACAATTCGATGCTGCAAATTATTAACAGGGATGTATCTGTATGATGGGGGAGGGCAAACCCCTCAGACCACATTATTCAGTACTCATGCTTGTTCTGCAGTTCACCATCATCAGTCAGTCACTAAAGCCGATGATGGTCCCACATCCTTTACTACTACCACGTGCACGCAGTTCTCACATGATACATCTCTCTCAGGAAACTAGCAACAAACCACAGACCATGACAGCTCCCTGGCTCACATCTGATCGTCAAAGTTAGAGCCTGTACATACTGAAGGTATGCAAAGTGTTGAGTGTTGATAAAGGCCCATTTCACAGATATGGATGCTGAGTCAGGGTGCTGGTTATTGCCATCTACAGGTCTGAGCTCAGCACAGCACGACTGGGAGAGCTTGTGGGGTCACCACCATACAGCGTCAGAGACATTTCTCTTTTACAAGTAGCAAGATGGCTTCTTTTGCCGGTGTTTTCTAACTGGAATGATTTTTGATCATTCCTCAGTCTGTTTAATGATAATGGGAAAGGCCTCTTAATAACATCCACTTTGGTATAAAGGCTCACAGTTCCTCCATGACCCTTAGAAGTTGGTGCTAAAATGTAATTGGGCTAGAGCTGAAGCACTGTGAATCACAAGCCAAAACCAGCTGTGGACTTTTACAATAAAATTTCCAAGTAATCAATGACAGTGGCTGCACTACAAGTGAGAAAAGCCCATAATGAACATCCCTCAGGTATTTCATTTTGCAGGACTTGAAAGGTACAAATAAGAGTATTTCTACTCGTGTAGGATTTTTTGTCAGAAGATGCGCATCTAACGCCAAGTATGAAATATGTCATCTTTAAGATTGTTATTTGACATTATGGTTGAAACTGATGCATCTTCTGGGACTGCTCTGGAGGCACTTCTGAGACCTGAACTGTCATAGCTTTTTATTTACATACTGCTGAGAAGTGTTTTCTCCAAGCTGATTTATTATGTTGTGCAAATGCTTTTTCACAGAAGGAGATAAAAACAATTTAATTTTAGAGAGTATTTCCCCATCCACAGCTTGGTGAAAAGTTCACATCTATTGATGTGAACCTGGAAGGGTAGTGGTCCAACAAACATTCTCTTCAGGGAATAGCAGAAGATTTTCCTCTCTCCCCTGGAAAGTAGTTCGGCTATTTAAAGGTTGATGGAGGGAAATCACACAACATAGGGCAAACGACGATTTCCCAGGCTCCTCATTTCATTTGTCATTCTCCCTACTTTCTACCCTGCTCTTTCACTCCAGAAATAAAACTGGTGGCTTATTATTGATGACGCAGCTGCCCAACACTGAAACAGAATTGGCAAGTAAATAGAAAAGGTTAGGGAAATGATTAAGAAAACAGTGTCTGGAGAAAAATGGTCCAAGGTAGAAAGGCAACTTGGAAAACTGTAATTGAATCTGCTTAAAGGAGATTTATCAGAAACAGCAAATAAAAGGTTAGAGAATTCTGATTGCTTGAAGCTTTTAAACAGAGAAAGGGGATTTAAATTCTTTCCTAAGAATAAAAAAGGAGAGAAGAGAGTGCTTTACTAGCCCAGAACCTGTTAGATACCATACTTGCGAGGCAAAGAAAACAGAGCAGATTAAACAGCACAGGATGGTAAGGCAGGACAGAGGACACTAACAGATGGGTGAGACTGCTCAGTATGGAGGAGCAAAAGATAGTTTTTTATTTTTATCATCCTTTTCTTTGGGGATTAGTGTAATTTTAAGCACTAGAAGACTACTATGGAACCGTATTTTGTAGGTCTGATGATCCTGTTGTACCTGAGCACAGGTATAATTCCATACTGGCTGCTAAAAAGTTTTGACAATAAGCCTTAAATATAAGCTTTGAAGTCTAATTTTAGGGTCATTATTGAAAACCTGAATTGCCATTTTCCAATACTTAACCTTGCTCAGAATGGTGTCTAGCTATGTCTGCAAACCTATTTCCTTTACATCTAATACATATCCGCTAAAATATTTTTCCTCAACTGTAAAAAAAATACTGAATGCATTCAGCCTTTAAAACACATTTTAATTTAAGTGTAATTGCCTAGTTTCACGCACTATTGGACCAATGTCCTACTCTGAGGTTGTTTAAAGCCAGAAAGCATTTTTGCCTGGACTTTTTCTTGCAGAAGGTGGCCAAGAATACCAGTGTGCACCCACCAGAGGGAACTCCTTACTAAGCCTGGCACTTGATAACACCAGTATTCCCCTCTGTACCCAACTTCTCAATAAAAAAGTTATAGCTCCATGTTCCTTACATGTTTTTCAGGAAGTACCTTTTGATGCCTACTGCATAATTTTGTTACATCCTCTACCCCTCTTGAGACAGACCGTCCAAAGTTTATTGGTTTCAGCAGCAGTAAAACCAAGATCAGTGTGTTTCAATAATTCAAATTAAAGCTAGCATTTTAGCTACAAGACTGGAAAAAAAAACAACTTAGAAGCAAATGAAATACAAAGTATGACTTTAGCATAAATTTAACAGCTGGCTACTCTGCTAATACGTGTTTCTTATACGGAATACCTAAACTACATCACAGCCTTCATTGCCATGTGTTTATAGAGATATCCCACTTCCAGCATATTCCAAGGGATATGTTAAATTCTGTATCTATTCCTACAGTCTTATGCATAGCCATTTTGAGACTAAGTAAATCATTCTGCAATTCTAGAGGTATCTACATGCCTTTGGAGTTGGGGCTTAAACAATTTGTGTATGTCTATCTGTGCTTGCATATTTTGCAAAATAGAATGTCCTGTGTCTGTTCACTTCTCAGTTACCAGGCAGTGTCTAACTTTGTCACTGCAGCTGATGGTTCTTTTTGAGGTTCCTTCTGTTAGTGCTGAAAACTATCTCCCCTTTCAGAAATTCAGTCTTCTGGTCAAGTGCTTGCTGTCCAGTTCCAGCCATGTCTTTTACAGACCTATAAATACTGTACAGTATATGTGCTATGTGTTCTATGCTCACAATCCCTTGTGAGTTACTGGCTTTCATTACTCACCTCATTACAAGATCACTATCAGTAGCTGCTGCTGTCACGAAGACTACAGGAGATGATAACAATTGGAAGGTGACTGGCTGCCTCAAGTAAGCTTCTCCTTTCCATTAATTATCACTGGGGTTTCTGTGTTAATAAGCTACTGTAGTTAGCAATCTAAAAATTCAAGGTCTGACTTTATCTGAGATGGTAATTTAAGAACCATATGTTTACCTAGGTATAAGCCCACTGAAAAGGTCCATCTGGTTTGTATTAGATCCACCACTGAAATTTCCACAAGTCTCCTAATGTCACTTCTTTCTATTACTGTTCTTCCATTATTACTATCATAAGACTATTCTCGATGATTTGTAGACTAAATCACTAAAGCTAACAGGTCTAAAATGAAGCTAAAACATTGTCCAGTTAGAACAATCACAATCAATATAATGACTGTAACACAAACACAGCTGGCTGTCTCTGACAAACATGCCTCTATAAACAGAACATTATTACATCAGTGATGAAGTAGCAGACGTCAACAAGATAGCCCTTGGTATTTTCTCAGAGTTTCTTAGGAACAAAGTGACAAAAAGTTAAAATAAAAACAAAACTCACTTCTCATATAGATCTCTGGAATGTTATGCTACCATGTAGTATGTGCTTTAATGCTGTGTTCCTCTGGTTATAAATAAAAGTACTTAAAATACAGCATGGATACTTGTACCAATGCTAAAACTGGATACAAACAAAGCAAACTCCTCTTATATACAAGCAACTTGATCTTGGTACTCCCCTGTTGGAAACTCCAAGACTCTTAAAGAGAAATTGTCTTTCAAACTGTACATTACAGACAAGGTTCAGTGTTTCATCTCTCCAAATCAAATCTGGTGACACAAAATGTTGATCCCATAAAGACAGAGGGACAAATACAATATTTTTTAGCTCCAAAAGGATTAAATTTGGTTTCTGTTCCACTGAACAGGTTAATTTCTATACTGTCATAATTTATGTGGTGCAGCAGTTTTCCTAACTGCTTAATAAATTAGGTCAGGATGTTGTTTTGCATGCAGTCTTGCAGAAACACTCCCGCACCATGCCATTTGTTATTCATAGAATCACAGAATCATAGAATGGTTTGGGTTGGAAGGGACCTCAAAGATCATGTAGTTCCAAACCCCCTACCATGGGCAGGGACACCCTCCACCTGACCAGGCTGCTCAAAGCCCCATCCAACCTGGTCTTAAACACTTCCAGGGATGGGGCATCCACAGTCTTTCTGGGCAACCTGTTCCAGTGCCTCACCACTCTCACAGTGAAGAATTTCTTTCTAACATCTAATCTAAATCTACCTTCCTTCAGTTTAAACCCATTACCCCTTGTCCTGTCACTACCGTCCTTGATAAACAGTTGCTTTCCATCTATCCTGTAGGCCCCTTCAGGTACTGGAAGGCCACAATTAGATCTCCCCGGAGTCTCTTCTTCTCCAGGCTGAACAATCCCAACTCTCTCAGCCTGTCCTCACAGGAGAGGTGCTCCAGCCCTCTGATCAACTTTGTGGCCCTCCTCTGGACTCTTTCCAGCAGCTCCATGTCTTCCTTGTAGTGAGGCCCGCAGAGCTGGACACAGTACTCCAGGTGGGGTCTCACAAGAGCAGAGTAGAGGGGCAAAATCGCCTCCCTCGACCTGCTGGTCACACTTCTTTTGATGCAGCCCAGGACATGGTTGGCTTTCTGGGCTGCAAGCGCACACTGCCAGCTCATATTGAGCCTTTCATCCACCAATACCCCACCAATAGCAGTGCTTGGGATTGTGCCGACCCACATGCAGGACCTTGCACTTGGCTTTGTTGAACCTCATGAGGCTCACACATGCCACCTCTCAAGCCTGTCAAGGCCCCTCTGGATGGCATGGTCCCTCTGGATGGCATATTCTGACATAAGTACCGGGGCATCTCCAGGTTGACCTCAATCAAGGAGCTTATCTAAATGAAAATTAACATTTCTGAAAAAAACCCCAAATAAATAAATAAGAGAATGCTTACTCTAAGCTGAGGTCCCCAACAGATACAAACATCTGTGATGGCCCATGGTAGGATGTAGTAAGAGGACAGGAATCAGTGGTGGAGAGTGAAGCAAGAGGGAGACTGGATTCTTGTGGTGACAGTGGTTGTTAGTCACCTTGAAGTGTATGGAAATCTACAGACTAATGCTACTTAACACCTACTGTAATACTGGGCCATGCCACAAAGACTACTGTCTACCATGTTTCTCAATACAACTTCATTTTTCCCTTGTGTTGTCCCCTCTGTCCATTGCACCATCCTATTTTGCTCCATATTATATTCATATTGTGAGTTCTATTATGCAGAATAATAGGCTATAACGCAAAACATACTATTTTCTTTCAATCAACATTTTGTATTCACTCATCAAGTGAATAAATAGATGATCTAGAAGATGTGTGAAAAGCAGAATAGACAATGTAATCTCATGTGGACTTTATCAAGCTCTGTGTTGTGGTTCCCCATGTCACAACCAGCTAAACAGAACCTGGGCATATTATTCATATTTAAATTAGTAATAGTGGTCTGTCAGCTGAGCTGCATTAAACCTGAAAGCAAGTACATCTCTAGTTTTAGTTAATACTAAACGGAAAACAGACTGAAACCTGTGGGTCCAGAAGGGTCAGGATATTTTCTGAGCATTTAATGCTTTATTATCTGCTCACCGTTGACAGTTCACAAATGCAGACATTTGTGGTCCCCTTATCTGATTCCCTGCCCCCAGGAGAGCTCATGAACAGTTCTCTTGCTCAAATCTCTGAGTGATCATAAGGCACCTACAGAACTTCTGCTAGCAGGAATCCAAAAGAAGACTCAGGAGCCTAGAAGGAGCGAAGACCCATTTACACACATACATACACACACACTCCCCTTCCCTCTAGAGAGCATATGCCAATGAACTGACAGAACAAGATGTTTAAAACTATCTGGCAACTCAACATTGTGCTTCCATAGTGTGTATTTTCCTTCTGTCATGTCTTCTTTGATTTTGACCACACATAGGCATGTTTTTAAATAGCACTTGGAGGGAGAGCTGATGACTTATACTGCCTGTTCTCCCTTTTTTTTTTTTTTTTCCAAGAACAAGTACGAGCAGAGCCTGTAACTCTTCCCTACAAAGGAAATTGAAGAAAATAGAGCAGTAAATTAGCAGATAACTGGTCCAAAACAAGAAAAAGGAGGTGCTCCCTTATACTGTGCAGCTAGTATGTGGAACTCGCCACACAATGCTATGGGTACTACAGTTAACAATAGGTTCAAGGGGTAACTACACAAAATCAGCAAACAGAAATCCACTGCTGGGATTAAATAGAAAGTTTCTGTAGTGTCTGAGCAGTAAACTGCAGGAAGCTAGGAAAGTATGGCTTCTTGTCTTCACTAGTCTCATAGTTATTCTTAGACATTGTTTTTGGTCCCTGTTGGAGACAGGATACTGTGAGGCCTGTAATTTACCCGTCATATATATTTTTATATATAAAATCATGTACATACCTAATCATACACATAATTGCATATAGGTGCCTGACTCAAAAGGTTTTCTTGAACCACAGGTTGAACTGATGAGAGGTACTAGCTCATCTTTTGAATCCTTTACACTGGGCAGAAAGATTCAGTAAAGGCACTATATATATATACACAGCTATATCTGTAACTGTTTGCATAGCCCACAGCAGATTCTGACAGTTTCTGTTATAATCTGTTGTGATTGCCACAGCAGTAAGGAGCACATCACAGTGGCATGTTCTCTAGGGTTTGGAGGCTGATCAGCTTACCCTAGAAGGTGAACAGCTTTCCTCTGGGTGCCTCATAAACAAGAAAAGCACAGGAAACTCTTCAAAGGACTATTTCTTTTCTCATTCTCTGACCAGGAGTTAGAATAGCTTCAGATGTAGGCAAGTAATATTAATATTTGTAATATCACATAGATGTGTGCATGCTGTAACAATACAGCTTAATAAAAAATCATTTCTGAATGAGTATTTTGTTATATAAACTTGAGTATGGATAAAGATTATTAAATTAGCCAACAGGAAAGTACATCTATAAACTAGCGACAAAATTACATTTGCATCGCTCCTCTGAGTAAAGCCACAATCTATCAGAGACATGGAACCTGATTTAGTATAGTTGTAATTTACAGTTAATGGATTCATGTTTATAAAATCATGCCTCAGAGAAAAATAAATAGACTAGTGCAAATAAGTGTAAGGATTAGAAACTGGCCTGAGCTACAATTTTTCTTTAGAATCTGAGAACTCAATTGTTCAGACATCTGATCTTGATTTAGGTTCCTTTCGAATAAATATAGAATCACAGAATGGTTTGGGTTGGAAGGGACCTTCCTGAGCTTCAGAAGCTCAGGAAATAGAACATGACCTTAAAGATCACCTAGTTCCAACCCCCCTGCCATGGGCAGGGACACCCTCCACTAGACCAGGTTGCCCACAGCCCCATCCAACCTGGCCTTGAACACTTCCAGGGAGGGGGCATCCACAGCTTCTCTGGGCAACCTGTTCCAGTGCCTCACCATCCTCACATCCTCACATATGAGGAATGCCTTCCTCATATCTAATCTAAATCTACCCTCTTTCAGTTTAAACCCCACTACCCCTTGTCCTATCACGCCATGCCCTTGTAAACAGTCCCCCTCCAGCTTTCTTGTAGGCCCCTTTAGGTACTGGTACTGCTGTAAGGTCTCCCTGGAGCCTTCTCTTCCTGAGAAGAGAACAACCCCAGCTCTCTCAGCCTGTCTTCATAGACAGCTCCAGCCCTCTGATCATCATCTATGTCTGAAATCAAACACCAGCTGTAAAAGACACTACCATCTGAGTACAAAGTATCAGAATGACATTAATTGATTAGCTATGTTGCAGCCCATTCTTCATTAGCAAATTCCAGAGTTGAAACGTCAAAGTTCATTGGCAGGAGCTCTTGATGCTGCAGCAACAGCCTATAAACTCTGCAGCAACGCTGACTTACTATACCATCATCTATCATCCTCCATATCCAACCCTTCTTGCCTTTACAAAGCCTTATACAACTGTGGCTCACAGCTAGAGATGAACACTGATGTAAGCCTCATGATTTGGATGGTGAACTTCCACCTACAAGAGTAAATAACTGTAAAAAATACAGCTAAGGAAAATTTTCCCGTGTTCTCCAACCCCAGTTTGAAATTCAAGTCATTTAAAATACTTGACAGCACAGCTCAGAACCTTTTTCTAAAAGCAGATACCCTCTTCTGAATAGTCCACACAATAATGTATGAAACATACTTTGCATAGCATATCTTGACCTTTAGAGGGAAAAAAAACCCCCAAGATGCAACTACGTGGAGTTTCAGTAAGGTACATATAATCCCATTTAATAGTGCTTTACTACTTGTAAGGCTTAACACTGCTGGGACCAGGAGACCTTGAAATAAAGGCAGGAAACCTCAGATATCTGATTTGGAATAACTGGGCAGTTTGTACTTCATGGAGCTACAGTTTCAGGCTGTCTGCAGTCAGGGAAGTGACACCATCAGTATAGATTCAGAATAGTTTGGGTTGGAAGGGACCTTTAAAGGTCATCTAGTTGTATTAGTATTTTTAAAAATAAGTTTCACCAGTGCAAGACCGTATGTTTACCTGTTTAAATAAAAACTCGTAAATGTCACAATTTAAGAACACTCATACAAAACACTTTTTTCCTTTTTTAAAAGTGCCACATACCATAATTTCACTAAAAATACCCCTTACAAACTAATGGAAGACTGTCTGCCTCCACCTCTTGTCAACAAGGGAAGTAGTCACCAGCAGCAGTCACTACGTGACGTCCCCAGAGCAAAGACTCTCCAGCACAGTTACGCATTTAGGAGCTCCAGCAAAATCCCAGCTGCGGAACTGCAGGGCCCTGACTCCAGCTGACCACAGCTGACCGCTGTGGGTAGGTGCAGCACGTAAAAGACGGCCTAAATCTGTGAAATGAAGGGTAAACGTAACTTAGCAGCCTTTAGCAACAGCATCTCACGGAGTATTCTGGTTTGCTTGCTAGAATAGGCAGATCTGTGGGAGACTGCACACAGGGACAAGAAAAAGTCCTGGTTGAATCTTGTTGACAAAAAAATGGGAAGGAGAAAGAAAATTCGAGCAACGCTGGGGAAAGATATATTTAAGTTACGCCTCAGATATGAAGAGGTGTCCTACTATGGTCCTGAGGCATTAGTCTTCTGATAACAGTGGAGTTGCATTTTTAAAGATTAATTTCACTTCAGCTTGTAAAGCTGACATATTTGGGCAGACATTTTAAAAGCAGAGAAACTTCACACTCTTGCTACTATTGGCCCTCTTCAGTTTACTTTAATTGTACCTTTCTACCTTTTACCACAGTCCTTGTTCATTCTGCTCAGGTTTTTTTTTCCTAAACTGAACTCTGCTTACTGACATCTGTGATAATTAACCTCATATGTGAAATGTTTCTCCCCAAGCACCTTCTTAACGCATTCATTTATTTTTAAAGGAACACTAATTAGAGACAATATTGTCACCTACTTTATCCATATCCAAAATCTGCCAGCACATATTAATAAATTGCCTGGAAAAAATAATATACAATAAAATCAAAATACTAGAACAAAAATTGAAAAACAATGCATCGTGCTTCCCAATCCTTTGGGTTCTCTATGTGTAAAATGAAGGCTATTTAGGGCAGCAATGGGCAGCACTTTATGTGGTTTGAGCCTAGAAGACAGCTGTTAAAAACTAGCAAACCAGAACATGCCAGAAAGGCACCCTACTTTGATATTCCCCAGGGAATGCACACAGGGGAAACGTTGCACAAAATCTGCATGGAGATACACCAGATTCTGGCAGACAGATAGCTACCTACCCAGGTAATCAGGGCTCAAAATCTCTAGCCTTGTAGTTCTTTTGAGGCTTTTACCTCAAAAATCCCACAATCCCAGCCAGATTACATTTTCAGCAAAAAAGGACCATCTACCATTTCCATTTCTGATTCTTTTAAATACGGAGGGCATATTTACTTTCCCAGAGCACATGGTACAATTTTTTCAGGCTTTGTTTCAGCGTTTGTCTCTCCTCTCTCTGTTATTACCACTCTTCAACTGTCTTTCACCTCTGAGACAGGGAGAAGCCCAGCAGTATAATAAAATCCCCCTTCTGACAGGAATAGGCTGATGGATGACTCCATTCTTAGCTTCTATCCATTATGAAAAGATCCATCTATGGTTGTTTCTTGGTTCCTGGGAATAATCCTATTTCATCTTCACTCAACGCCGTTTTACCACAGCTCATAATCTCCAGCGAGGAATCTTGTCAAGTGATTTTAGAAAACATAAATATGCTATCTCCAAGGAATATCACTTAGCTGATACAACACTTTTATAGTACTTAAAAAGGACTTCAGAAAATTAACCAGGCATGGTCTCTTGTTTCCATACTCTCCTGGCTATTGATAGATAAATCAACTATTTGTAGGGATTCTCTGCTTCCTCAAACCATAGAAACTTCAAAGTGTTCATATAACAAACAATTTATCAAATTAAAATATTATAGTTATATATAGTGCATATAGTTCTTTTTCCACAAACCATTCTTTCCCTTTGAACAATCCAGCAACAGAATGAAAGACGGCCATTGAAGTACAAGAACTGGAAATAACACAGAGGGAACACAAGCTCTGTGTCTAGATGGACTTGCCATACAGAGCTTGGGTTCACTTTCCATTTCCAAGAATGCCAAATTTCCATTCATACATTTTATAGCAAGCAGTGCTAAACCAGTACAAAGAGCAGGCCATCTTCTAGCGCTACTGATCATTTTTTATGTAATAGCATGGGTATTGAGAACAGACAATCATTACTTTCTCTGCAGAGTAAAAAGGGGAAAAAAAAGAACCACAATCATTATTCTTCATTAGATTACTAACCACGTCAAGCAATTAGTTCTGAAGACTGTTTAATTAAGCTTATAAAAAATACATCCACTCCCTTATTCCTTTTAAAGCATTCAATTTTCTTGCCTTTTTTTTTTTGACTGAGCTTTCACAGATTACTGATGATGCAGAGGAATCAGAACATGAAAGGATCCCAGCTGGGTCTTCCTGATGCAAATTCCTGACTTTACCTGCCATCATCATGAACATACTTTGTGAACATGCAACTGCAATTGATATAGAGATGGAGTAGATATATGGAGACTGAAAAGAATCAGTTCGACATCATCGCCTGTGCAAGTAAAAGGCACTCTAAAATACTTCAGGCTGTGCAAGGTTAAACTGTATTTGAGAACAACTAAATCACTGCTGTCTATCACCAGCTCTGTTCTGCTTAGTTAGGAGATTTCTCTTTATATTACACTAAAAATCTGTCTCACAATACCAACAACAAATCTACCTACAATCCATGTGAGTCTTGACCTTCCAGGAATAAATAAAAAAGTTAACTTATGCTAACAGACTGGGATGAAGCAAGGAAATTATGTCCACAAAAGCTGCCATCAAACAGGGTTTCAAATATTCAGAAACCCTCTGTTAAGGAGAAGAGCACCACAGGTCTAGGCCACTCCACTCAGAAGGCTTTGCTGGAGCAGAAGCCAGTGGAGTGGCCCTTCCACCTCCTTGCTGAGCACTGAGCTTTGACTTCCATTGGTTCATCGCTATGTTGGTTGCTGTACACGGAAAAATCAGTGGATGCAAGATAGTCTGATATGTAAATAATAAAGTGGAATATCAACTGGGAGAGAATGAGAAAAAAAAAAATCCTGTCAATTTACTCGAGGAGTTTGTGCAATGCTTCAATCCCACATTGATACAGAATATTAAGCAAATGTACTGGACAATTTTAGAAGGTATCTAATCAACCTGTTCAACTGCCCAGCTTATTCAACATTAGTCAAGCTGTTCAATAGTCCAGGCTCACTCTGAATTGCTTTTTCTAGTAGTAAGCAGAGAAAGTGAACTATGCAAAAGTCAAAACTTCAGTTGTTTATACAAAAAAATCAAAATCTCCTCACATACCACTTGCACACTGCCCAAAGAAAATCTTTCTATAGAGATGCCTGATTATCTGCACATACAAGACAAGCAACAGAAAATGATCTCTACTCAGAAAATCAAAGTGAAAGCATTCCAGTACTTAATAGTGATGGGGGAAAAGTATCCAATTATCTCATTTGTGGAAGCAGAAAAAGTAATTCAGATCACCTAGAGCTTTGCTGAATTTAGCTGAAAGAAGCTAGTGTTTGGTGTAACTGTTACCCTCTCCTTACCTTGCTACAAATCTCATTGCGGCTTGAATCTAGAGTGGTACCTTTGGAAACACAGCCAAAACTACATTTCCTTATCTACATTTCATGTATATTGTATAAAATTTCCCATTTCCTTTTTTTTTCATGTGACCTAAATAAAGAACTCTTGTAAGCAATGAATGAGCTTTTTCTTTTTTCTAAAAATATTTTACATTTTACTTATAAATAAGTAATAGCGATATGAAGCATCTAGGCCAAGTTCACTGTGAAAAAACTAGTTCAGCTATCCAAAAAAGTGAATAGATTCATTTAATGCCACCTTTAGTTTCAGAATGGGTGAATTTCTTACTGAAGCACTTTTTGTGTCCCCTTAAAGCTGTGCAATTCCTGGCACTAACAGACGTTAAAAATAAGGTGGATGAACTTTTTTGATGTCTGCATGCTTTTGGATATTTATTGTGTTTTCTATTTCTCAAAACATAACACAATAATGGAAAAGACTACTGGGGAAAAAGGACATACGTTACAAGAGAGTCTGAGAAGAATCATGCAGAAGAGAATAGACTTCTATTATCCACTATGAGAAAATTTACACAAATAGTTAAAGAATGAAGAATAAATTAAAAATAACTTCAAGATGTCATAAAAGGAAAGGATGAAAAAAAGTAGAAATGGTGGAAATAATAGACACAAAGAGATGAATACTCAATGTTCCTTATAAAAACTCATTCAATTTTACCTTTCTTCTGATTAATGCATTTTGGATGGAGAACAGCACAGTGCCCCAGAATTACTCACAAATACAAAATGTGGGGACCTTGTTCTCAGGCCTTCATATACAACTTGTACTATTTGTCCTGCTCTCTATTCATCTGTTTCTACACTGGTTTCCAACCATGAGTCCTACAAACCTTCTGAAAATTAGGCCACAGATTTTAATTGAATTTGTTGTATTTCTTTTTACTTTATTTCATTCTATGGACAGGTCACTAATAGCAAAAGTATGCTTATATGCTGTGTCAACCTCATCTTTTCCAAGAAAATAAATGTGTTTTCATTGCTATAGCAGGCAGAAAATAAGTTTAATATGTTACATTCCCTTTCTCTGCATCATCAATCATAACAGTCTATTTATCATGGTCTAACTCTTCAGTGTTCCTTTGCATAACTTTTCGTGTATACTGCACCTCTGTTAAAATTGTTGTTTACTGTAATTGCTAAAGCAATCATGACAGCTTTACAATAGCAGTAATGAACTTGTTGAAAGGATGCTAAACTTATTGCAAACTGATTAGAGAAGAAAAACAACCCTAAAACAGAGACCACATATTTCCTTTCACTTCTGCTGCCTCAGAGGCAAGTTTTTTTCAAGTTTTTTACTCATTTCAGTTAACAAAAAAAAAAGAGAAGCAAACATTAACATAAGACAGGGAAGGGAAAAATACTTTTAAATGAGTAACAATCAGATACAAATAATCAAATGTCATTGGAACAACATCAGCATTAATTGGAGATTTTCTCTTAGAGAAAAAACTGAATGAAGTCTGAGAGAGTTTTCTAAGCAGGACTTGCTGGACTGGCCCATAAAAAATTGGTTGAATGACCTAAAAGGGTTGTGTTATCATTCCACAACTGTATCAGGAAGCACTGTTGACAAGAAGGAAAATAATGTAAGAAATTTGACTTACAAACATAATTCTCATGCTGGCACCTGAATTATTTAAGGCATTTAAAAAATGAGAAGATGGCAGTTGATCCAAAGGGGGAAAATGTTCTTTAAATAGGGGAGAGCATGAGAAAATTAAAGAAAAAGTTAACAACCAGGACCTCAGGTCAGGAAATTACTCAAGAATACAAACTCGGTTTCCTGAAGCAGAGTATGATCTTGGATGTCTCTCTGCAAAACTAAAATCCATGGGTGTCAGAGACAGCCTTCCTTTGGATCATACACACTCCAGGAGAGTGCACTGTCAGGCCCTTTCTGGCTGCATGGCCTCCTCCTCCTTTTGCATCATTAAATCAACATTTTCCACAAGCAAACAAAAGAAATGAAAACACACTGCTCTGCTTTGTTCAAACTCTATGTTTCTTGCTTTATTGGAGGAATTCTTGTGCCCTACAAAACATTTCACTGGGTTTCACTGCCAGTGAAAGTACCCTGTCCAAACTCATCCCACCCGCATATTCAGAGGG
Source organism: Aramus guarauna (assembly GCA_013400195.1). NCBI lineage: Eukaryota > Metazoa > Chordata > Aves > Gruiformes > Aramidae > Aramus > Aramus guarauna. The sequence goes on along the minus strand of VXBL01005756.1, from coordinate 473,847 downwards.
AATCCTCACGCTATACCACCAGCTACAGAGATACAAAGAAAAATAAAATCATCTTTTGTGTTCTCCATTCCCAGAAGTACAGAGACTAGCAAGGTGGCCTAGATGTGCTTCTCCAGAATAGTGAAAGAGTTACAGACCTGTTGATAAACATCTTTGAAACACCACTCCTCAATAGCCATGCTGCATAAGCTGTATGTAGGAATCCTTGTGGATAAATGGACTGCAAGAAAAAGAACAAATACACAGCTCCTAGTTGAAGCTTCAGTCCCTCTCTGGCATAACAGGATTACACTGGTTCTACTCACAGCTATACTGCTACATTCAGGGTCTGAAATAGCAGGTGGTGAAGCATTTCGGTTATTATTTTCACATGAAATCGCATCAGCGACATATAAGGAAACAGTCTGAACATGTTGCTTTCTTAGCCAAAATTCACATTATCTCTTACCCCAGAAAGGCTTTTTACACCTATCACCACTTCCACAAAACCACTGAAGACCTGCAAGCTGACCTCCCAGCTCAATTAGTCTTCGAGGGGAGAAAAAAAGAAAGTTAGTAAACTGGGAAAAAGAAACTTGTAGATGTCACTCCTTGGAACTTGGAACTGCCCTGGACATCCATAATCCATTTGTCTTTACAGCTGATTCTGTTTCTGTCAAAAAAGTAACAAATTAAGCTGATTCTGCTTCCCTCAAAATAGCAGCAACTCAAATCCAAGACCCACAGACAGGAAAGAAAAAAAATCCTGTTGATGTTAACACATTTAGGATAAGACCAAAAGAACTTAACAGATGAAGCAGCTTATTTTCTGG
>VXBL01005756.1:402489-472993 GCA_013400195.1 Aramus guarauna | reverse complement strand
TTTTTTTTTTTTTTGTCCTGAAGTTCATTAGTGAGGAAATATAAGGTCTCCATGACTGCAGGCATGGAGCAAAACCTTAACTTGGGATTCTCTGTAGATCCACCAGTGCAAAGTTTAAAGGAGTCTTAAGTGCTTTGCTCAGCATCAAAGTAAAACATTTTAATCCTGATCATCAAGTTCAAAAAGCTAGTTGCCAAATTGCCATCTTTGTGCCTTAAAAGGAAAAATAAGTTTTGTGTTAGCATCTCATACTCGGTATCAGCGGCCCTGAGATGTAGCAATCAATTTTTATCTGCTTTTGCTTCTGGAAACAATAACATTGTGACACCAGATCCCTAAGCTATAGTGCGCTTTTCTTCAGGCTTTGCAAAAACAAAACTTTTAGAGACTGAATAATAAATATCACAGAATAGTAAAATGCAAGCTCTTACATGCACGTGGCAGTAAGCATTGCTATGTTTAGGGTGGTTTTTTTGTTGAACGCTGTCAGAAGCTAAACAATGTTCCCAAATCACCTGTTTTGCTAGGATTAAAGAAGTATGTCCTAAATGCTGTCCGTGATGAAGAACTAATAAATGTCCTGTGTTTTGTGAAACATCGCTTTTCGTGTTCTATTTCCTGAGCTTCTGAAATTACTTTTGTGACGGGCAGCCACAGCGCTTCGCATGAGGCACCCGTATCTGGTGATGACTGCAAACGCTGAAACCCCCTTTGACACTACGCCAGAATAAAAACTCACATCCATTTCATGAGCACTGAATTCAATGACATGACTGAAGTTATTTGACAATACTACATATAACTAAATGAATTTCACTCATTTTATGAGAAAAGTTTTGCCCTTATGATTATTTACTGATTTATTTAAAGCCTCCTAATTCTTATTTTGCAACACAGGCAACCCCACAAATATCTTATCTGCTTAAATACCTCATCAATCTGGTCTTCAGAGCGCACTATAGGCTCCTTCCTACAGCTATCATATACACACATTTTAGGCCACAGGAAATTTCTGTTGACCAGTGGACTCCATTTCATTCCTTTAACATCTATATTTGAACCTTTTCACATTTAGATAGCGGAAATGAGCAAGGGAGGGATGTGTTTGCATTTGTGTGTTAACCGGGTGGGTGTGCAGGAATCAGGATGTGAAAACTGGTGTCTAGGGAACAAGCACCGCAATTGTTTCCCATGCTAAAGTCCAGGCACTGGGCAATAACTTGGGACAAATATCTAAATATATCATCAAATTCAAATCACAAACTTAGCGGAGCTTAGTATGATTAAGTCTATAATGTTAAAAAATTATTTCTAAATTAATGCTTTATTTTTTAATTACAACTCAAAGAACAACAAATTCCTTACCACCTCTTATTTTGATTTTCTTTGTTAAATGTTCTTAATAGAACTTATCAAACTCATCTTCAAACCCCTTCCTTTGAATGATGGAATTTTTGAAGGACTGTTTGGATGCCAGCAACTCTGCCTATAAGGACCAAATTAGCCTTTGGTCCTCCTGCTGTTGCACAGCAGATTCCAACACACCTGAGCAGAACGCCCCAAGCATTTCCAAGTACTCCCCGAAAGGACTCAGGACTATGACTCATTCACGTTTCTACTGCTTATGAGATCTGGAGGGAGCTCTTTTGTCAAGCATGCTCTCTCCTGTTGTACACAGTCTGCAGTACTACACTAGGTCTTTCCGACTCAAGCTGCACAAGAAATCCACTAGTGAGAAACATACTGTATGCCAGTATGGTGTAGTTTTCTTCAAAAAAATTTAAACATTAGTCATTCAGCACAGTAGAAAATAATCTGTCATCTTTTAATGGAGTATACTTATGTTGACACCAGAACTCACTTGGAAAATGAGATAATGTCTAATCATACCCATTATGTGTGACACAATCAGATGGGATTGATTTGACTAAATATAGATGTACACAATGCAGACATCTGCAACTGAGCTAGGCACCCCAAACCACCACCACAGTTGATGGATAGAAATAAGCCCTTCCATAGCGTGATTCATCGCCCCAAGTAAATGTCTAAATTGAATTGCACATTAGAAGTGCCTATTTATCTCCACTGATTATAAAATGAGCTAAGCATGCCTACATATACTTCACTAAAGTTATCTGAGATTAAGACAATTTCATGTTCTGACTCAAGTCTACACTAATTGGTCCAAGACCAGTATCGCCTCTATCCACAAACCTTACCTTGCCAACATCCTTAAATCATTCTGAATATCACAACATTACCTCTGGAACCTGAAGGATACTAGTTTTTCAAACTGTGCCTCTATCTATAAAGTAGAATACATAGAACTATGCTTGAAGTCATACCGGTAATCAGATTTAAAGCATGGATCCCAGAGGTTTACATAAGAACCAATGCCCTTTTAAAACACAGTTTTCTGATATTCAGTTTAAGCTTTTGCAAAAGGTCAGATAATGATGTGAAAATTCCCCAGGCAGTTGCATTTGTACCATGTCAGCATAAGCTAGATAAAGCCAAACATCTCTTTGGATCTGATCCAAGTGTTGCTGGCTTGTGTGGGAACTAGTCTGGACCTTTAATGCTCAAAAAGGGTCTGAAAAGTCCTGTGATAAGATGAAGTAATACTATCTGTTTGGAAGAGAAGAATCACTTAAAATAAGCAGCCATCTTACTTTAGATACCACACGGTATTAGAACATCAATATTAAAAAACCAAAACAAAAAATCCAAAACAAAAAAACCAACCAGGATAAACTCTTACTCCGTCAAAGACAAAAGTTCAAAAGTTTTGCTGCTTACTTTCATGAGGCTGGAATTTCACTGTATGACTTGGCAATGATCAAAATTACAGCTCTTAGAAGACAAATGTATTCTGCTTTGCTGTACTATGTAAAACTTAAGTCAATATGTTTAAATTTAGAAAAAATTTGCATATCCCATTTTTGGTAGAGGTGTGCACTTGACTTTAACCCTATAATTAAGATATAAATGTTCACAGATAACTGGAGATGTAAGTTTTACTGACTTGTAACAACTTACTGGCATACATTTCATTATGTTTCTACAGGAGACAAAAATGAATTCCTAAATGAATTCCTGAAATAAAATTTAAAATGTGATTACTAATGCAAATTGGCACGAGAATAAACTTTGTCAATGAAACAATCAGTTAGTATATCTTTCACAGCATTTAAAATAGCCACGTTCTATCACTACTCTATAATCTCTTTCAAACCCCATAGAAGAGATCTTTCAAAGACTTTATGAAATACTTTGATCCCATTTTAAAAAATTTCTGCAATTTCAAACCACAGATTTCAAAAGCAGGTTTTTTTAGTTTACAATTTTCGTAGGCATTTGTGGTTGCCTATCTTAGGATTCTGGTTTCAGCAGATAACCATAAAGAACTTCAATCATAAAGTTGTTCAAGATTCATCTTTTCATATAAATAACTGCTATTACAAGAGGCTGGATTTGAATGAGCATGTCCAATGTTTCATGGTAACCTAAAAACAAGCAGCACTGCAATAAAGTATGAGACTGAGGCAATGAGAAAGTTAAGAATCTTCTCCTCCTCCAGTAAATTCAGACCTGAAAAGTGAAGGCAGGTTTCTTGAACCTTCCCCAAAACCATTCCCTGAGGATTACATAGCACCAGTGAGATTCTGTGGTGACAGGATACAAGGATTTACACCTCTGTATAACCACTTCAAATCCACTCTATGCTATCAAAAAATGTGGGAAAGATCCTTGCCTAGCTAAAAATACTGTACTTCACGGAACTTCAAGAGTCTAACTTCTCAATTATAAGTCGTCTCTTGGTCGGTATTCATAAGAAATTACTTGGTGTTGTCATTTTAATTCTGCAGGTACTATTAGCATATATGCGCTTAATGTTTTTGGCTGTCTACAAAATCAGGCATTTCATATGCATAGTGTAGATGGCTTACTGTTCCCCCAGAGAACCGCTGTATGGGTATGTATACACAGTCCTTCACACGTGGATGCCAGCTTGGCCTGGACTTGCTCTTAGCTTGCAAACGCCATTGGTATGGTGCAGCATTTGGGTTACGAGCTCAGCTGGAAGGCAGATGGCTCAGACTGAACTTTTGGGTTAGCTGTGGTTACTCAGCTTTGCAGTTGGTGGAGGTTCACATCAGGCCAGCTTAGAAAGTCAGCAGAATGAACGCTTGCCTGCAGGCAAAGATTAAACAGATGCCAGAGTGTCATTTTTTATGTCCATTAATGTGTCTGCCCAGGAACTTTAACGTGGCTGTTTCTACTACATGAGGAAAAAGAAGACTCTCCAGTGATTAAAGGTGTATAATCTATTCTTCTTCTACCATTACATTAATTTAATTAAGGCACTGAACTGTCACTGATCAGTAACATATTGATTACAATCTTTGGCCCCCACCAAAACATTCCTTTCCTTACAGTTTTGTTTTGATTTCACATTTAAGAATATTTTCAAAGCCTTTGTTTCTTCTCACTGTTCTGTTTTTTCATTCAGCCAGTACTTACCTACCTGAACAGGTGAAAGACCGCAAACTACCTACCTAGGAGGATTCAAAAGACCCAAAGGATCTTGACATGGCCTTTAGTTAGGATGAAATTGCTGTGCTGTCTTTTTTGGGTGACTTTTCCTCACTTTCTGTTTCATTTTCTAGAAAATATCTTAACATATCATTTAACAATTGTAGTCCTAGAGATATCATTGTTGGTTGAAACTTCAATTTCTTTCTATTGATTTAATTTTCCATTCATCAAACTCCCTCCAGTTTACAGAATTTACAAGTTTCACATATATATTACTGCAGACATCTCCCTTCGTTTATTAAGTACAAACTATCTTTTAATTGTAAAATAATATTTACATTTTTACATTGCAAACAGCATGCCCAGAAAAAAACAGATGGCTAATTTTTTTTTCTAATAGGTGTAAATCTGAATTGATTACAAAGGACTTAAAGAAGACTGGAAAAAAAAGCTGCTTCTAATTCTAGTGGAAAGGACTTTTTTTTAGTTTAGGAACATTATATTCATAGTGGCTGTGAGACCTGAGGGGTTTTTGTCTCCCTCTCCTCTCAAATCCATCAATAACAGCACAACATTCTCTCCTTCTCTTTGTTTCGTTCCATCGCTTGTCTTTGGAAATATATGGGGGAAAACAAAAATCTTGTCATTCAGCTAGCCATGTTTCCTGGGATATGCAAGGTTTATTATTTGTTTTGGAAACACAGGAGCTTTATTAGGGTTATTCTTGGGTATCTGCTCTCTCCACATTTTTCTTTCAGGACCCAATGTGCTTTTTTCAACTTTTTGTGAGTACCCCAGAGTTTCACAAAACACCTGCAAACAGGATCAGTAGGTACTTAGAATCAAAACAAAATTTATATTTTTGTCTCACTCATAAACCTGTTGATCACAAAGGTACTGTGTTTTCTTACATGTCTGGACAGCATCTCACACAAAGAGTTCCTGCTCAATGACTAGAGTCCTTAGGCTATATCTGTACTAATAAATTAGTGCCAGGGAATGTTCCTGGGCAGCAGAACTCCGTCGTCTGTACAGCTAAATTGTTAGCATGGTCCCTGGTATGTTTTTGGGCTTAGCCAACTTGCACTCCCGAATATTCCCACGCACTGCTCAGGAGTTAACCCAGGCCATAGAAAATTTCCATTAGGCAGTCTGAATGCTGCCACCCTGTTTTGGTAACTAACAGAGTTTAATAAATGGTCATGGGCTGTTCAGCATCAGCTCACATCAGTGGCCCCAGTACACTTCATTTTTTAGTGTCAATAAGATAAGATAAGAACCTTAGAGCTCTTCCCAGTTCCCAGATGTGCATCCCATTGATACTCTAACTCCACATCAGAACAAGACCCAAGTACTCATAATTTTCTTCAGATTTCATGCCCATGTAAAAAAAAGTAAATGAGACTCTGCTGGCTGGAAGGCAACCACAGCACGCTCCAGACAGGTCCTCAGGATGGACAGGGACAGGACGAGGACGATGCACACAGCAGAAAGCTCCTGCCATTCTGTTTCTCTATAGCCTTACATAATATGTCCCTTTCTGAGCATAAAACAATTATTTTAGCTCGTTTCCTGCATTAAAGTGTATTTTCTTGGGAAATTACTTTCCCTATTCTTTCAGAGTATTTTCTGGTTTACCTGTTTTTAACAAGAGAACTATCCATACCATGCACAACAGTAAGAAGATAATCTGTGTTTAACAAGCAAAAATTCCCATAAGAAACTTTGGCACAGCACAAACAGTTTACAAACAACAGTTTATGAACCTCACATGTGTCTTGACCTGTGGATAATGCTTCTTTCAGTCATGATCTGATTGCTACTTAGATCTTCAGGAAATCTGATTCCATGATCCCTTGTACAGAAGCAATTTTCATCTTTTTCAAACCAGTATTTCTACACAGTTAATATGGCCATACTCCCATTAGCAGCATATCAGAGCTCTGAGATTACAAAGACAATGAAAAAGCTGTGACAATATGCACAGCTGGAGTGTGCTGCAGAGACCTATAGCCTGCACTGCACAAAGCCAGCCTAGATCTACCATGCTGGCTCAAAAACTGAAGTTATTGAGTCCACAGGACTACTGTAGTGTTCCAGCACTCTGGATACATGAGAAACGACTGACTCCAGCAATGGAGCGAACATGGGCCAGTACCTATGTATTGTGTAGTGTACAGCTATGTCTCTCTGGCAATGTTGAGATGGTCATTCTGCAGGAGCCAGCTTTGATCTGTCCTGGATTACGAGCTCCAGTTCAGTACAAGCCATGGCAGAGTAGGATACCTCCATCCAGACTGAGGTATCCATCACTGCAGAACTACATCAGTACACAGATTTAAACCTCAGCCCTACAAATGCAAAAACTTCCTAAGTAGCTTCAGTAAACTTACAGAGAGGGTGCCATTTGGAGGGGTATTGTTTAGGAAGTACCGTATAGAGGAGTTAATGGAAGTAAAATATCCACTAGAAATACTGCAAACTGAAAAAAAAAATTCATAAATTCTACCTAGAACACTGTGAATAACTTTTCAATGAAATACTATCATACAATAAATTTGTAAGTGTTCCTCAGGCCAATTTCTCTTTTTTGTTATAGTGACATATTTTGATTTTATTAGAAGGATTCAAGAACACATTTCCACTTGTGTCATACGACTATAAATGCATTCCCTTTCAGTGCATTGTCAGAGATGATTTGTTTCAATGGTTATATTGTGGCTATAATATCCAGCTAAATTAAACTGTCATAGGAGATGTATTTATTAAGGCTAAGTCAAAACTCAGCATTGAGTAAAGTCCAGCGAGTTATGGCTCCCTCTGACCCTGCATAGGAGAGTTCCTTTCCCATAAAACCAAACGGAGACAGGAGGGGTCTGAGGAAGGTGGGGTAGAGGAAGGACACTGTGATCCTGAAAGCTTCCAGGGCACGCTTTAGACACAGGGCTTTGGAAGTGAGCACTGACCAGTTTAGATAGAGTAAAAGAGTATCAGCTACTTCTTCAGGCTTTCCTTCTAGAATTAGCATGGAGCAAACTTAAGCTCAATGGAAAACTTTTGGAGGAAGGAAAACCAGTATAGCAACAGAGGTATTGGGGGATCAGGCAGAGCACTTGTTTCTTACCAGCAACAAACTCTGTATTTACAACTTTCCCAGATCAGGACTGGCTGAGTGCTTGGGGGAACATACACACACAATCTAAAACAATTAAATTTCTCTATCATTTATTCTGTATCTTTCCCCTTTCTAGAGCTAAAGAAAGTCTGCTTTTGCAGAAGAAACGTGTTCTTTTCATTGGCACTAGCTGGTACAAAGTACTTCACAATTTTTGTCAACTGTTTGCATCGCAGGCCTTTGAGACTAATCCTCAGCTACATCTACACTAGTAAAAATGCCCATGAATGTTTCAGGTCACTCATGCTGGTTGACATCTAGTAGTCAACAAGTACGACCACTGTTATCAGTTCCAGCCAACTCTCTCACTGTTAAAAACAGAGTGGCTGCATGAAAACCAACAACTGGGAACAGTTCCAACAACACTCTTAATTCCCAAACTGTGAAGAGAATTGTTTGCAAGACTGTAGATAGCCTAGCAAAAAGCACGTCGGGGAACTTTCCAACTCGTTACTCAGAACAAATTGGCTGAAGATATGAAAGTCAACAACAGTATTGTCTGCAGGGACTGTGAGGTTGTGCAGTTCAAAACCCTGAAAGAAGGCAGCAAAACAATCAGCAGAATTAGAACCTTGGACTTCAGGAGAGCAAATGTGAGCTTGTTCAGAGACCAACTTGGCAGCATCCCGTAGAAGGGCAAGTCAAGAACTTGTTGAACTTCAGGACATCCTCCTCAAAAGTATGGAAACATCCTTTACGATATACAGAAAGTTGAGCAATCATGGTAGAAGGCCAACATGGATGAAGAACAAAGTCCTGACTGACCACAGGTGCAGAAAAGAAGCATAGAGACAGTGGAAGAAGGAACAAGCTATTCAAGTGCAATACAAAGGTACTGGCCCACCATGCAGGGATGGAGTTAGGTAAACCAAAGTTCAGGTAAAGTTAATATTAGCAAAGGATGTGAAAAGCAACTAGAAAGGCTTTTGCATATACAATGGTGAAAAAGGAAGGCTAAAGAGAAGGTGGATCCATTACTCAATGGGGGAGTAAACCTAGTGGCCAAGGACAGTAATAAGTCTGAGGTACTCGGTGTTTTCTTTGCCTTGGCCTTTACCAGCAGGTCTTGTCATCAAGCTCTTCAGATCCCTGAACCAATTATCAGAGTCCGGGGTAGTGAAGCATTACTTACAAGAAGATTAAGTTGGACAATACTTAAGCCAATTCAATATACACTAGTCCAACAGACCACACCTGACACATCCAAAGTTGCTGAGGGAACTCGCTGATACCATTGCAAGGTTGAACTCCACTACATTTGAAACATTTTGGCAATCAGGAAAGATTCCTGATTCTCAAAGCAGGGCTTCCCCAGAGGTAGGATATGCAGAGCCGTAGGCTAATCAGCCCAATCTCAGTTCCTCAGGAAGGCTATGCAGCAAATTCTTCCAGAAGACATTTCCAGTACATAAAGGATGACAAGGTGACTGGGCATAGCCAGCATCGCTTTACTAATGGGCAAATCATGCCTGACCAATTTGATTGCCTTCTGTGACAAGACGATGGGCTTACTGCACTGAGGGACTGCAATGGCTGCCACTTACCTTGATTTTAGCAAGACCTTCAACATGATCCCACAGTGGAACATAAAAACTGGCAGGATATGGTTTGGAGAGGGACACGATAATATGAGCAGAAAATTGACAGGACATTTGTGCTCAAAGGGTAATGATAAGCACTACCAAGTCCAAATGAAGCTGGCTACCACTGGCATCCCTCCAGGAATGATACTAGTGTCAATAGTGTTTAATGTATGACATGGATGATTAGACAGAATGCACCTTTAGCAAGTTTTTGGACAATACCAACATGGTGAGGAGTGTTTGATAATGCTGGAGGATAGGATTGCTATTCAGAGGGTAGACTAGAGAAATGGGCCAAATGGAATATCATGAAGTTCAACAAAGCAATTGTAAAGTCTTGTATCTGGGATGGATTAACACCATGCAACATGCTGGAGGACAACTGGATAGAAAGCAGCTTTCTAGGAAGAATCTTCAGGTCCTCAGGGTGAGGAGGACTCAGCAATGTGCCCTTGTGGCAGGTACAACGATCAACCAGGTACAACGATCTACCAGCAGGAGTGGTACCAGCAGGTTAAGATCCTTCCTTTACTGGGCATGGGTGAGACTCTTCTGGGCACATCTGGAGTGCTGTGTCCAGTTCTGGACTCACCAGGACAAAAGAAATACATGAACATACTGGGGTGAGTCCAGCAAAAGCTCAAGGGTGCCGGAGCACAAGAAATGAAAGCAGAGATTGAGAAACTGGACTTGGTCAGCCTGAAGAAGAAAAAGCTGAGGTAGAGATGTTACTGTTTTCTACAAAGACTTCCTGGAAGGATACAAAGATAACTGAGCCACACTCATCTCAAGAGTGCACACTGAAAGGGCAAGATCAACAGGCAGAAATTGCAACACAGGAAATTCAGATTCAGTGTAAAGTAAGAACTCTTCCCTGTGGCACAGGTTGGCCAGAGGATTTATGGAATCTCCACTGTTGGAAACTGACATTGTTGAAACTCAGCTGAACAATGCCATGAATAACACGATCTAGTTGGACGTTCTCTGAGCATCGGTTTCATCTAAATGACCTACACAGGCCCCTTTCAACCTACACTGTTCTATGATTTGGTGACTCTATGAACAATTTAATAGTAGAGTTGACTGCATTCTAATACTCAGGGATGTTTTCAGAAGCTGTTTTATTTACCATTATAGAGGTAGCCTCTCTTTCTACCTAGAAAATGAATAATTGTATTTTGGGAACACAGAAACATAAGAAACAGGAACTGTTTCCAAGAGGAAACTTCTTTTGCAAATGATTGAATAGGGACCCAATCACCACAGGCAAATCTGTAGTAATAAATTATTAGAGGTCCAAAAAAGAGCTCTCGAGAGAAGATTGAAGGAACTGGATTGTTTATTCTCAATCAGTGAAGACTTTCACTATACAAAATTTTTCAGATAGGTAATGCTTCAAAGAGGAAAGGAATATTTATTCCCTTGGAGTAGGCAAGGAGTTACATCAAGAAAAACTGTAAAAGTTAGACATCTAGAAACAAACCAACACTCTATTGTCTTCCATTAAACCAATTCCTTCAATTACAACAATGATTTTCAATGTAACAAACAATGTCCTACATGATATTATATCAAATGCTTTACTGAGTTCTCATAAATTAACTCTATTGTCCTTCCTATTCATATACAACTAGTCTTATACTAATCTGAAATGCATTTTATTTCATTTTGTCTAATTATTCTTTCCTTCAAATTTTTTTCTAAAACTTTGTGTACTGTTCTTAAAACAGGGTTAGTGTATCTACTATTCACCAATCATGAAATATCACCCGTACTTGATAGATCTATTAAAACCTGAAATGGCAAAAGAAAGGTTGACTTTACAAGCTGAAAGCTTCTGTTAGCCTTGGAAAAAAATCATTGTAATATTTTCCCTATTCCTTTCACAACATGTTTTGAATCAACTCTACCAACATGAAATTTCATTTTAAGAGATAGTCTTACAACTCTTCTTTTGAGCTTGTATCCAACCAATCTGATAGCCTTCTATGATGGCATGACCAGCTGGGTAGATGAAGGGAGAGCAGTGGATGTTGTTACCTTGACTTCAACAAGGCTTTTGACACTGTTTCTCACAACATCTTCGTTAGCAAGCTTAGGAAGTGTGGGCGGGATGACTGGTCAGTGAGGTGGGTTGAGAACCGACTGAATGACAGAGCCCAGAGGGTTGTGATAAGCAGTGCAGAGTCTAGTTGGAGGCCTGTAGCTAGCGGTGTGCCCCAGGGATCAGTGCTTGGTCCAGTCTTATTCAACATATTCATCAATGACCTGGATGAGGGGATGGAGTTTAGCCTCAGCAAATTCANTATGAGGAAAGACTGAGAGAGCTGGGTCTGTTTGGTTTGGAGAAGACTGAGAGGGGATTGTTGTTGACATTTCAATACTCATATGAAAATGCATTACAGAGCCTTTCTATTGTGAAGCAGGAATAAATTCATGGAAGTTAAGATAGTCCATTCAATTTGCCTGAAAGATTAATTTAAACACAACTAATGCATACATTTGAGTATTACATCCCCAGTGAGATATGCTGTGCTTTGCATTTTTATACGGTTATCTAACATATACATAGTAAGTACAGTGTGGAAAGGGGAGCTAGACCACATGCTCACACAGCAACTGACAGAGAGAACCAGAAACCCCTGGGGTACAGCTCACCTACTTTGCACTATTTTAGACATCTCAGAGTTTTACATTTAGGCTGATATAAACTGTGCACTGAAAATGACTATTTCTCTCTACTGACTATGCAGGGACCTTAGGGTAACTCCAGCGGTCAAATGAATTATATCAGTGGTATTATGTACAATACATTGCAAGCTGTTGTTTTCTAAGGAAAGTGATGACAAAAGTCATGTCCAGTGATGATGAAAGTTCAAATCAGAGAACTGGTCTTTGAAAACACTCATGTTTTATAACAATTTATCTCTGCTAATTATTACTGTATTATCATTTAAACCACTGTAACTCTCCTATAGAGTTAACCACTGTAACATTTCAGTTTGAATTTGTGCCACTCTTCTAAGAATTTTTGGGACTCCTCAGTGTAGCACTTCAGTATCTTTCAGTAGTTCACCAAGTGATGTAATTTACATTGCCAGATACACTTCCTTCTCTTTCACCTTTGTTCATAGTCAAGTTATTTGACAACTGTTGCAGATTTGTGAAGTTTCATGCACAGGGCATGACATTCACACCTTGACTCCACTCTCAGGCTTCTCCCAGGCACTTGCCAACGAGGCCACTGACCTCAGAAGTCTGTTGGAGGCTCTGCTTCTTCCAAACTCAAAGTCCCTGAAATGTCAATTGTATTTCTGATGCTTTCCAAGAAGCTCAATTAGAAGCTCAATTAGAAGCTCAAGAATGACATCTTAGCTGGGGAATGAACAAACCTTTTCCCCAAGTATTACACTGAGGAGAGCTATATGTTACATCTGGGTCTTCCCAATATAAGTAAAAGGATCAGAATCAGCCTTGTGAATGAGAAGTAAGACCTATTTTAATTGAAAGTTGCCCCAGTTTCTGTGCAATGTGCAGAAAGTGCAATATACAATATATATTTTAAACTTTAAACGAATGCCATATGTGGAAAGATACTTCCACACAGCATGTAATTAACAGTTCCATTTCTAATTATCATGTCAAGTGAGATGATGCTTCAGACCCCAAACAAAAATTTTGGTCATACTGAAATGTACATTTTAGAATAAAGAAAGCATAGATAATGTCTGCCTCACTAAATTCGCCCTAGGATAAGGTTGTCAAGAGTATCCATTTGCCCTGAGTTGAAAAACTTTGCCTATTGTAGGGAAAGAAAAAAAAAAGACATCTAGCTGGTTCAGAAACCCCCAAAATCAAAATCAGATCAACTCACAGTATAGAAATCCTTAATGAAAGCTCACAGCTTGTAAGTGTACTATACATGTTGAGATGTAACTTCAAAATAGAGAATGTTTCAGTGTTGTTCACACTTGAAGGTCACCATTAACTTTCCTTGAAGTTATTACACTTGTAGCAGAACCAATATAGGTGAGTACAGAATTGCTGACACATCAGTATGTATAATTTTCAGATTCAGTACAAATTTTGACAGAATGCATGTAAAAAAAATACTGCCATGATCACGCACAGGCAACGTTATCAAACCTTGAGGGTCACTTTAGTAAATTATTCTGTAACTCTCAAAATTGGAAATCTCATAAATCCAATGATGTCAGACACAAATATCAAAGGCATTTATTCTCACAGTAGTTATAACAGCCAATACAGTATGTTCCTTGTTCTAAAAGTGATGTTACAAAATGAACATTCATAATTAGAAAGACTAATCTTTGTAATTTTAGAACAAATGTACTATTTGGGGGGCTTTAGATGTATGAAAAAAAGGCTTTTTTAAGTTCATAATAATTTGGTTTTGAAATAAAAGGTTTTTAATATTGTCCATCTATATAGAATTTGTTCAAATACTGCTCCCTTCCCCCAATCAATGTCACAAATAAGGGTGATCTCCAGATGGTGCAAGCTGTTAGAAAACCACTGATCTTCCCCCAGTTATGTTGATGTGCATAAAGCCCCAATTATCACCATAATATTTATCTGTATCTCACTTACTTGCATTTATGACATTGCCTATACCACTATCCTACGGAATTGTTTTTGTAAATTGATAGGAACTGTAAAGATATCTGAACTGTCACTAAAGAAAGTGGATCACACTGAAGTTTTTTTTTTTTGTAGTTTTGCAAATTACAAATCATCCAGTCATACTTAATTGCTAAAAATGCAAATTGTTAAGGTTCTCAAATCAAAACAAAACACACCCCACATTGCACACCCACCCACACCCACACGGCAGTTTAATCTGTAAGAATGAAAGTTGTCCAGGTAATCAGGAATCTACTCAGACTTTCAGCCTACACAATGACAAGACAACTGGTAAGCATCTGGAGTAGTGCAGAAAGCATATCACATGTTTTATAACCAGAAAAGAAAATCTTACATAAGTACAGCAATACTTGGTCAAATCCAGTTCACCTGCAATAAATACGCTGAAGAGATGCTAGATGGCTAAATTAAGCTGAAACTTCTCTATAATACAAACCACAAGTTTCTGGGCTACTTCAAGAGAGCTATAAAACTACAGCAGTGGTGTTCCCATCTTCACTGTCTTCTGTAAGAAGAATGTTTTTAAACACTTCCTCAGATATATTTAGGCTCAGGTTTTAGTGCTTAAGTACTTTCATTTGCTTTTTAAAATTAAATGAGTGGCTGATTTTTACCTGCAGTCAGTAGTCCTTGTTTTCAAATTCTTGTTCTTCAACTAGTCATGAAACATTGTCATTCTCTCCATTGACTCTGCTGTCAGTTAACACCACTACTCAGTGCTGGCATGTTTAAATCGTCTCAGAGAGCAGAAAGAAAGCATCAGTATTAAATTAATTCTCATTCTACTACCTTAATAGAACCTCTTAGCAGATAAAGTCCTACCACTCATCTACGCCAAATCACCTTTCAATCTCTATTTATGCAAATTAACTCATAAGTGGTTTTATCCCCTTTTAAATTTGCAAAACTCATAAGTGCTTTAAAGTCATAACATGCTTTATAAAATCCACATACAGAAACAGGTTAGTTCAATGTATGTATCTTTGCCTACCCATCCTTCTAACATATCATATGAACACTGCTCACTAATGTTAAATACCAGACCTTACATTTTTATGTCTTGCAAAATTTCTCGTGTTATTATCAACTTCATTAAATGACTGATTAATATTCAAAGAAATACTACAGAAAACTGAATTTATTGCTTCCCAATGTAATAAACTACAAAAGAAAAATAAATATCAGCATAATTTAAAAGATTTAAAAGCACAGAATGCCAGAATCGTGTTCAGGAACGTGATGTATGATACACAGTAGGGAAATTAAAACAGTTATTTTAATATATCTAAAACTTTTTGTTTAAGCTCTGTACAATGAAAATACCACACAGATTCACAAAGTGGTAGGGGTTGGAAGGGATCTCTAGAGATCATCTAGTCCAACCTCCCTGCTAAAGCAGGATCACCCAGAGCAGGTTGCACAGGAGGGTGTCCAGGCAGATTTTTAAAATCTCCAGAGAAGACGACTCCACAGCCTCTCTGGGCAGCCTGTTCCAGTGCTTGGTCACCCTCACAGTAAAGAAGTTTTTCCTCATCTTCAGATGGAACTTCCTATGTTCCAGTTTGTGCCCATTGCTCCTTGTCTCGTTGCTGGGCTCTGCTGAGAAGAGTCTGGCCCCATCCTCTTGACAACCACTCTTGAGATATTTGTAAGTGTTGATTAGATCCCCTCTCAGTCTTCTCTTCTCCAGACTAAACAGACCCAGCTCTCTTGGCCTTTCCTCCTAAGAGATGCTCCACACATGTGAAACTAGAAAAAAATATTTCAAAGGAGCATAAGAGTAGTTAAATATCAGAATGAGTTCTTTCCAATTCCTCTTCTGTAGCTAGTCTTCAGTTCATAAACAAAGCTCTGTGGTTTTCACTTAAGAATACACTGTAGTTCCCTTAAAGCCATTAAGACTTAATCACAAGCTCAAGTGCTTTCTGAATTGGATGAATCTTAAATATGTGTTCAACCTTATGGGAAGGCTTAGATAATTTACATTTTCATATTACTTCCACTGCTCCCTTCACTTTTTGTGTACGGATGAATTCAAAAGCAAAAGAAGGTTCTACAGAGCTGCAATTTAAGCACATATAACCACATTTGTCAAAACAAACTAGTAGTTGTCAAGTGCCTCATAGTCCTCTTACATTTTTATACTAACAGCAATCCTTTCATGCTTTCCTAGTCAGAAATTAATCATTATTTTGTTTGCATGGAGCCCCCATACTCACAAACAGCCTCAGAAGAGGCAGCAGCTTCTGCAACACCACCCGCCCCTTCCCAGGCCTGGGCTTTGCTTCCCCAGACACAAAAGTCCCTCTGGCTGGCATCTCTGATCAAGCAGAATGAAGAAATTGGGCAAATTAGATGAACAACTGTGGCACACTCCCGTTTCAACATTTGCATTATAAAGCTAAGATTGGTTTTGTCAAAATGGATTTTATGGCATTCTCCTAGATTGCATCTTCAGTACTGCAGTACCACATTTAGCATGTTTCTCTTAAAAAAAGTTCACAAGCTGCATCTCTTATGCTTCAGTTTTCAACCTCTTCAGCATATGTTTATTTTCCAATATTTAAACAGTATTTAACTGCTCTCTTTATTAATGTCATGACCTACCAGAAGTAGGTGAGCTCTGTAGAGCACTATCTTTTCCTAGTCATAATAACCTGAGGAGTTGTAGAGATAACATCTTGTGTTTGACAACAGAAGCAAAGTATGAAAACATTAGCCAGTATACACTGAAACAGCAGAAGTAAAACTGATTTCAGGTTTGCAAAACAGATCCATCTATGACGACACTTGCTAGGACTCTTAGCTTCTCCCTTGCCAACTTTATGCCTGGTCAACGTAAGATTCCTAGAGCCTTCTCTTCTTTCCAGACAATGGATTTAAGCTCAGGCAGTAACTACTTGTGTCGTTAGCTCTGTAGGGCCTTGTTTGAAAATGCCGTACTCTGACTCAACTGCTTTGCTTATGTTTGCAATCACTTGCCAATGCCAGAGCACGGCACCTAGCCATATTACTGCAATAACGAGGAGGTGCTCCAGCACCGAGAAGACCTTCTGCTTCAGACCTTCTTGCAGGCTTGTATTTAAAAGGTCTGATGCTAGGACACCTCAGCTCCCCCTAAACTCATGTTCAAACTGTCCAAGCCTTTAGAGGATGTGAATTGTCAGGTACTGGATAACATCCCATTTCAAAAACTAACCCAGATAAAACAGTTCTGTATGTACAAGGTACAAAATAACCCTTTCTATGCATCTCACAAGGCTGGCTACCTTGGCCACCCCTTTTGTGAACCTGATCCTATCTTCTCCCAGCCCTTCTCCACATCTGTCGGTAACCCTGCTGAAAGGTATCCTGGGAGCAGTGCCGTACATTTCCTTAGCTCAGAAGCTGCAGTTCCCCTCGGAGGTGCCGTGTGATGGGGAGGGAGAAGAAGCTCCTGACTGCCTTCACACAATTCATACCCATGTAAGGTCCAGCCACCGTCTACACACAGAACTCTTCAGCAGAGAAGGAGGAATGTGATGCGACATTAACAGGGTAACACA
Organism: Aramus guarauna; assembly: GCA_013400195.1. Lineage (NCBI taxonomy): Eukaryota > Metazoa > Chordata > Aves > Gruiformes > Aramidae > Aramus > Aramus guarauna. The sequence goes on along the minus strand of VXBL01005756.1, from coordinate 455,483 downwards.
AGCCTGTGCTGGTGTTGCCAAGAGCTCTGCTGAGCTCTCACTGCCTTGATCATTTAACAAGGGGAATTTTCTTTTATTCCATTTAATGCCATCTATTTTCCAAAAGAGGAAAAAAGGGAACGTCTATGAGTGTATGGATATATTATATATATGTTTATAAAACCCCAGTCATTGAACATACCTAAATACCTAATTGGAACATAGCAAACCAGGAAATGCATGGGGAGATTCAAGCACAGGGTGAAACACTGGCACAGAATTCAGACCCAACTCACAAGGTTGCCTTTTCCTCCTTCTCCCTGTTCTCCCAGTGGTGTGAATTACTTCTGGCATGAGTCAGACACAATTTTCATCATTGCCTTCAGCACAGTTTATTATGCAGAGTCACAGTTCCGGGCAATAGGGTACAGTATCAGCAAAAAGGTCAGAGAAACACAAAAATCATCTCCAAGAAGAGCTGGACAGGATTAGAAAAAGGATGATAAAAGTAATGTAAAATGCCTTAACAAGACAGCATTTCAGCTAGCTGCATCCTGTGCTACCTCATCAGAGAAATGCTGCCAAAGGTAAGAATTCTAAATGCAGTTCTTTCACTTTATTTTCGTAAACCTTTATTAAATTTAACTTTTCACATTTTTATTGCTTGTCCTAAACCGAGACTACTTGGCATCTTTTAAGGAAAACATGCACAAAAATTAAAAGCTTCGGTACAATAATTCTCATCCTCTATAGCACAGAGTTGACAATAAAAAGCCATCAAGTTGCAAAGTATGAATTCTAGACAGGAAACAATGTAGCAACTAAAATCACCCCAATATTTTCACCTGCAATGCAAGTAAATATAGAAGATAGTGGAAGAAAATTTTTAAAAATATTAATTGAATAAGGGAAAATACACCTGCATGGTTTATCCATAAAACCTGTAGTGTACGACACAAACCAGCGAGCCTGTAACAGGCAGATCAGCACGCCCTCCAGTCAGCACCGAACTTACACTCCATCACAGGAATAAATTGTCCTTAATCATATTTGTCAGCTTCTGGATTGTAACCAAAAATGGAGTAATTCTTTTACCCTCAGAAGATCTATTCAGTCTCTATTTATTTCTTGAAAACCTGACTATCAACATCAAATGTAGCTGAAATCAATCTAACCCACTCATCACTACCATTGACAATAAGTGTGTCTGATTTTGTCAGAGAACTGCAGATGTGAAATATAACAATCCTAAGATATTATCAAATAGCATCAATTTATAAGTATAGTCCCTAAATTCAGAGTTCTTCATGCTGAAATATTATTCAGATCTTATTCTTTTTAAAAAATATCTAATATCTTTCCAGATACCCTCCTTTGTATCTCACTGATCTTCACCTGTCATGGGTAAGGGCTCTGAACTGAGGAAAACTGCCAGTAATATAAGGATGGGAGAAAAACATGTAATTTAACATCATGGATCCTCCATGCTGAATACAAATGTCTCGTGATTGAAGGAGAACTAGACTAATGCCATAAGTTATGAGTGGATGCAATTGTGGATAAAAAGGACTGATATGAAATGAAAGACATGGACAACTGATTACGAAAATTACAACCGACAATCCCAGGACTACCCAGAATAAAGGAAAAAGCACTAAAGGTCTTTTAAATGTCTGAAAAGGAAATAGCAACAGGAAATCCTGCTGGAATTAGACAAGTGACTAGGGTTTGGTGACCAAGAACTCTCCTCTGCAGAAGCAGCCATTAAACATTCTGCTCAGCACCTGAGGAAGAACGGACAATAAGTCGTCTGCACTTGGGAAAAAAAAAACAAAACAAAACAGAAGAGGATATAACTGTACTAACAACAGCAATTAGCCTAGAGATAATTGTGTTTCCCCTAAAACAGATATGCAATAACACATCAAATAGAATTCCAAAAAGGTGGCATGTATGATCAGTCTAGGAGTCACATCTGACTGATGAAGGATCTTAAAATATTTACCCATTTGTTCATTCATTATAGTCTGTAACAGAATGAAATGTGTCCATCAGCTAATATGAATGCTGTCCTAACCAAATATTTCTACAAAATGAAAATTTCCTAGAAAAGTTGATGCTAACTAGCAACTCTATTTTTAACAAGTTCGGAGAAAACAATAAATCTAAATCAATTTTTCCTTCTTGGATAAAATAAAGATTTCCACAATAATTCTAATTCCAATACAGGAGACATTTCTTTTTCCTACTCTGCTTGTAGGCAAAAAAATACATGTGCCTATCTATACTCTTCCTGCATCTATGTTAGGAAGAAGTAATTTTTATTATGTAAATGTTATATATAGTTAATTAAATGGAAGAAGCAGGAAGGCAATATGGTAAAATTTACCTTAAAAGTGCTTAAAAACCAAAGTGGTATTCAACAGAAGGAACAGCTGAGTGGTGTTACCCAGAAGAAAACTAAAAACAGATAAATAGCATGAAACTGAATTCCATGAAAACAAGGAGTAAGCAGAGTTATTTCTGTAGATGTTACCCACTATCTGCTGCAAAGTAGGCTGAAGAAATATGCATTCTGCACCAAAAAAATGAGAATTCCACTAAAAATCAGCACTAAAAATAAACCTTCAGGATAAAGAAGAGTCACTGCAGAAGTGCTTAGCACTTAAATGTGTGCTTACTCAAAAGAGAAAACAATGTAAAAAAAGAAATTACTTTGGTTTACTTCTAGCAACTCTAATTACCATTATTAAAAAGTAATTACTTTATAAGAATAAAGAAACAATGGTGTTTATTGTTCCTGGCCATGCACAGATAAAGTACTTGCTATCTTGACCTCAGGGACACTTTTAGTGAAAACAGAATTGGTGGCATGTCACACACACAATTCCAGCAGGAAAAGACCATTTGCCTTTTTCAGACTTGAGATATAATAATGATTCCAACACACAGCACAATGTAAAACAAAGACCTGAATTGATAAAGACATAAAATGAGACCTTTAACAGTTACTGTTACTTCATAATTGGAAAATATTTTCCTGTGACATTTGTAAAATTTGAAGAAACTTTTGCCTCCTCTACCCCTAAAAGAGAGTAAAAAGCCCTGTCATCCACCAAACACCATGTTGCCTTTGATCCCACAGAACAGAAGAAATCTCTGAGCTAGTATATTTGACAACATCATCAATGGTTGTAGCTGTCCAGTTAGGTGATGATAATAATAGAATAACATAGGGAGGCTTTCACAACCACTTCACAAAGACTGTTACTAGATCTAAATGGACTTTTTTGTCTCAGTCTTCACAGGCAAGTGCTCCAGCCACACCGCCCAAGTCGCAGAAAGCAAAGGCAGGGAGTGGGAGGATGAAGAACTGCCCACTGTAGGAGAAGATCATGTTTGAGATTATCTAAGTAACCTGAAGGTGCACAAGTCCATGGGGCCTGATGAGATGCATCTGTGAGTCCTGAGGGAAATGGCAGATGAAGTTGCTAAGCCACTATCCATCATATTTGAGAAGCTGTGGCAGTCTGGTGAAGTTCCCACTGACTGGAAAAGGGTAAACATAACCCCCATTTTTAAAAAGGGAAAAAAGAAAGACCTGAGGAACTACAAGCTGGTCAGTCTCACCTCTGTGCTCAGCAAGATCATGGGGCAGATCCTCCTGGAAACTATGCTCAACATCATGGAAAATAAGGAGGTGACTGGTGACATCCAACATGGCTTCACTAAGGGCAAATCGTGCTGAAAATTTTGGTGGTATTCTAAAATGGGACTGCAGCGTTGGTGGATAAGGGAAGAGCAACTGATGTCATCTACTGGGACTTGCGTAAAGCATTTGACGTTGTCCCACACAACACCCTTGTTTCTAAATTGGAGAGACATGGATTTGATGGATGGACCATTCAGTGGATAAGGAATTGGTTGGATGGTCACACTCAAAGCATCCATGTGGAGACCAGTGACAAGTGGCATTCCTCAGGGGTCAGTATTGGGACTGGTGCTGTTTAACATTCTTGTCGGTGACATGGACAGTGGGACGGAATGCACTCTCAGCAAATTTGCCAACAACAAGCTGTGTGATGTGGTTGACACACGGAAGGGAAGGGATGCCATCCAGAGGGACCTTGACAGGCTTGAGAGGTGAGCCAGTGTGAACCGCATGAGGTTCAACAAGGCCAAGTGCAAGGTCCTGCACATGGGTCAGGGCAATCCTAAGCACAACTATAGGCTGGGCAGAGAATGGATTGAGAGCAGCCCTGAGGAGAAGGACTTGGGTGTGTTGGTGGAGAAGCTCAATATGAGACAGCAGTGTGCACTAGCAGCCCAGAAAGCCAACGGCATCCTGGGCTGTATCAAAAGAAGCATGACCAGCAAGTCAAAGGAGATGATTCTGCTCTTCTACTCTGTTCTCGTAAGACCCCACCTGGAGTACTGCGTCCAGCTCTGGGGCCACCAGTACAAGAAGGACATGCAGCTGTTGGAGAGAGTCCAGAGGAGGCCACAAAGATGATGAGAGGGCTGGAGCATCTCTGCTATGAAGACAGGCTGAGAGAGCTGGGATTGTTCAGCCTGGAGAAGAGAAGGCTCTGGAGAGACCTTATAGCAGCCTTCCAGTACCCTGAAGGGGGCCTATAAGAAACTGGAGAGGGACTGTTTACAAGAGCATTACAAGGGGTAATGGGTTTAAACTGAAGGAGGGTAGATTTAGATTAGATATTAGGAAAAAATTCTCTACTGTGAGGGTGGTGAGGTACTGGAACAGGTTGTCAAGAGAAGTTGTGGCTGCCCCATCCCTGGAAGTGTTTAAGGCCAGGTTGGATGGGGCTTTGGGCAACCTGGTCTAGTGGAGGGTCTCTCTGCCCATGACAGGGGGATTGGAACTAGATGATCTTAAAGGTTCATTCCAACCTAGGCCATTGTACGAAATCAAGAGATTCACTTCACAGTGGAAAAATAAAGTTTAAAAATACACCAAGAAAACATCGAGACCTTTATCTTCAAGAAGACAAAGGGCNTCAGTACTGAGGCCAGTTCTCTTTAATATCTTTATCAATGACCTGGACGAGGGGATCGAGCGCAATCTCAGCAAGTACACAGATGACACCAAGTTGGGCAGGAGAGTTGATCTGCTCGAGGGTAGGAAGGGTCTGCAGAGGGATCTGCACAAGCTGCAGGCCGAAGCCAACTGTATGAGTGAGGTTCAAGGCTCAGCGCCAGGCACTGTACTTGGGTCACAACAACCCCAGGCAACACTACAGGCTTGGGGAAGAGTGGCTGGAAAGCTGCCCAGCAGAAAAGGACCTGGGGGTGCTGGTTGACAGCTGGCTCAATATGAGCCAGAGTGTGCCCAGGTGGCCAAGAACACCAACAGCATCCTGGCTTGTATCAGAAATAGTGTGGCCAGCAGGACTAGGGAAGCGATTGTCTCCCTGTACTCTGCACTGGTGAGGTTGCACCTTGAGTACTGAGTTCAGTTTTGGACCCCTCACTGCAAGAAAGACCTCAATGTGCTGGACCATGTCCAGAGAAGGGCAATGAAGCTGGTGAAGGGTCTGGAGAACAAGTGTTATGAGGGAACTGGGGTTGTTTATCCTGGAGAAAAGGAGGCTGAAAGGAGGTTGTAGCCGGGTGGGTGCTGGTCTCTCCTCCCAAGTAACAAGTGATTGGACAAGAGGAAACGGCCTCAAGTTGTGCCAGGGGAGGTTTACATTAGATATTAGGAAAAATTTCTTCACCAAAAGCATTGCCAAGCATTGGAACAGGCCGCCCAGGGAAACGGTTGAGTCACCATCCCTGGAGGTATTTAAAACATGCCTAGATATGGTGCTTAGGGAACACAGTTTAGTGGTTGGACTAGACAGTGTTAGGTTTACAGTTGTACTTGATGATCTTAAAAGTCTTTTCCAACCAAACCAATTCTATGATTCTAAGAAACCCAAGGAACAGACAGAACAGTTTCAGCTTGCTGACATTCTTCTGGGAGGCAGCAACTGTTTATTGAGGTTTCTGTTCTGCCTGAGTTGAAACAGGTCTTGCAACTCAGTATGACACCCCACAAATGTACCTTTCGGCTAAATAAGTCACTATGGTGAAATAAAGAAATGAGAAATCTTCCTAAGGGATTATTCCAATTGACACAGAAACATAGATTTTGGAGCACTGACACTGTGGTGCAGTGGTAAATATACACTGAAAAAAGTTCTTACTTAGTTCTACTTATTATCAAATTACACTGGTTTTGCAACATACTCTAGAGAAGAATTATCATTTAATTAAAACTTTTAGCTACATAGAAACATCATCCTTTATCGCTTAACACTAACATCCAAAGATTTTAGTGAATCAAAGCAGAATAACAATGTAAGGCATTTTTTAGTGTAAAATCGCATCTACAGTAGCAGAATTGAGACCCATATAGCATCAGTTATTTGGGATGGAAGGAAACTCTTCTGCTGGAGAAATAAACTAAACCAGAAGAAACAAGAATCAAAGTGGCATTTTCATTTATCCAGTGGTGCATACAGGTTCTGAAAAGCAAAAACTTTAAATAGGAATTTTTCTTCCTTGTCAACTGTCTAACTTCACTTACCACATTTTAACCAAATACATCAAAATGAAGGAAACAAGAGGACGTTGTGTTACTAGGCTCCAAATCTTAATATTGTGGAGAAGAAAACATTCATATGGTTGCTTTGTAACTCATCTGAAACCTACCGCTTTGCATAAGCTCCACAGAACAATCAACTACATTTTCCTAAAGAAAGGAGACAGAATTGTAGTTTTGGTCACAACGGCCTTGCCTGGGCTGATCTCCTGAGAGAACACCATTGGCCAAACATACACACCCAGATACGCTCTGAATGCTGCTGCCTGCCAAGGGAGTCACATCATGTATGCATTAGGGGAAAGAGAGTCCAGCAGCGAGCTGAAACCATGCTCTATACAGTCAGTTGGGGGGAAAACAAAAGCAGTTGATATTGAATTGACTCACATATGATTTAGGGTGGCTTCAAGAAGCTAAAGTAAAGCATTCTCATTGAAGACATATTGAAAGACTTTGGATCAAAAAGTAAATGATGAATATTTCTAAGAACAGTGTTGTCAAGACTTATTTGGCAAAAAAAAATTAAATTGTGACTTTTTTAACCATGAAAACAGATATGAAAACAGTAACATTTCACATGAACAGAGATTCTGAACTTACTCAGCTTTCACTTTTACTTAGGACTTGGGAAAATGGGAACACAGTGTTCATATATATTCTCTATTGGAAAAATGAAATTGTTCTGTTTTGCCACGTCTGCAAGGTGACATCTCAGAACAAGGTGGGGGGAGCAAAAACCCACACACTTGCACAGTTTTACTTACAGCTTTTGTTCACTTAGTTGTTTTTTCCCCATGATCCTCTCATAAGTGTTATAACTACATACGTTGATTGATGATTGGGAACAGGTGGCAAAAAAGGCATTCCTATTTTGTACATTCCTAATCTTCCTTTGAAACATTCCTTCCAGTTGCATCATTTGTAGCAGTTATAATTTGGTACTTCCTGCCTCTTATGTTCCCAGAACCGATACTTTCAGGTATACATAGCAGCAATAGATGCTTTCTTGTTCTCTTCCACTTTGTGTCTCAGTCTTCAGGTCAGGGTTACTAAGCAGAGCAAGTGGTAAGGTGATCCTACTCTTCAGCCAAGACTATAAAGAGATTCCTAGGCTGTGCCAAATGGGATCGTGCTAACTTACTCAGAACTTCAACAGGATCTTTAATTTTCAGTTTCCCATAGGATAGTAAGTGATGAAATCACAGCGCACTACATTGATGCTAACAGTTCAGAAGTGTAAAACCCCACCCCTCACAACCAAAGCTGTAATTCCTAAGGGCAAAGTCTGGTTAGTTATACTGCTGAACTGTATCACCCCAACATTGCCAATACAGCAGTGGGTACCACTGAACGCATTCTACCAATGACCCGCTGTCTATGTTCAGGACAAACACTGTAAGTATAGCAAAGTGTGAATGTGCCCAAGGAGCATCACAGAAAAATATGCTTACCTAGTACAAACAGCTGTGATGTTAGGCTGATAAAGTTGCAACAATCTTGACTGTTACCATCACACGTAGGGCCGAGCAGGCACAGAGGTGGGATCCCAACTCAGCCATCCCCAGGCCCCTCACAAACCAAGGAGCAGCAGCAGCCTGCTGCCGAGGCCAGCTGTGAGCTTGCAAAGAAGGATGCACTCGAATTTTCAGTCAGCATTCAGCGCTCCAAATCTTGTTCCATATTTCTTAAAATAAAAAGCAGCCTCTGTCCAGGGGCTGTCTGGCTGGTAATTCATATTTGGGACAACATTCCTCCTCTCCCAATACAACATTGGTATATTTACCCCTCTCCCATATAATACTGATATATTAAAAAACCCTATTCCAGATAAAGTTATAAATATTCAGAAATTACCTCTCACTCAGAAAAGACATTTTGCTGCTGCATCTCTCATGCAATTCTGATGTCACATTCTCTAAATAAGACATTTATCTCCAGTGTCTTTCAGCTTTGAGGAGAAAATGGCATGCTACTCTATGATTAGTAGTGGGCAGGATCCTTCCTTAAGCTCCAGGGACAGTTGCTAGCCACTTGAAATAAAAACCTATATACTTGGAAATAATTTGTGAATGGAGGAAAACAATTTTGGATGAACACTCAGGTCACAAAGATATTGAAAATGAGGACTTTCTATCATTCTTGAACAGAAAATGTTTCTGTTTTCTATGTAAACTTTATGCAAATTTTATGCAATGAATATTTTACAATTTTAAATAATTGCTAAACAAAATCTTGTTTACAACTGAGGTACATTCTCAACTTTAGTCTGTACTAGCTTGCATGCAGACCGCAGAAGCGTTAAACTAATTAAAGGTTATGTCAGTGAGCCATACATGTAACTCAAGAGGAAAGAATGCGATCTGACATCACAGAATGTTAGTAAACAGTCTTAATTGTAAGAAATTCTATTTTGAGACAATTTAAATCACCACTAACAATACTACTTTATCCATGCCAACCAACCAAAAAATCAGGGAAGAGGAACTGGAATTCTGTAAAATCTTTTGTGATGTTTATGGAATCTGTCATTATGATTTATTTAAAAAATTAATCAGATTTAATACTTTTGCAATTTGTAAGTGAAGCTTTTAATGAAAATGAAGGATTATGCTCTTACTGAGTGGCTCAAATTTTAATTTAGGATTTGAAACAAAATTCCTTTTGTTAAAAGATAAAGCTGTTAGGATCTACATATCATGTTCTTCTTCCTGCCTCTGTTCATTAATGCAGTGCAAATGATTAATGTGCAATATATCCCCCTTAATTCTCTCCAAATTTTCTCTCAAAAAAATTAAGTCGATCTAAATTTTGTGTCCACCACTAGTTGGTGCAACTTACCTTGTTGTGGTGTGGTGGCTTGCGTGCCCTGTCGGGCCAGACTAAATGTTGCACCCTGGCCCTCCAGGTTGGGGGTTTTGTTTTGGGCTAACAACCCAATCATGTAAAAAACAAAATCTGTTACAGAAATTGCAACAACACTATCCCACCGGGTTCGGTGGCATAGTGTTGTTGCAGCCCTATGCTCCTCGAGGAGTAACAAGGACCAAACAACAACAACAACAAATTTTGTGTAGTTCAGTTGCCAAAGGTCAGAAAATCTATGCATATACATACATGTCAGAATTTAGCCTTAGTCAAAGAATTACATGCTGGTTTTCACTGAGTATCACATATTTCTCATTTCTTCCTGAAAGGCATCATCTTTTCTTCCATATGTAAATTATCAGCCACTGATACACACTGTAACACAGACAGCGAAACACAGGCAAAAATATACATTCAGGGATATTGAAAGGATAATATTCTCCACAGACATATGAACACAAATCCCACTGAAGTCAGTGCCAGCGCATCTGCGTGCTGTGGGATATGGATTTGCTATTCACCAATAACCCTTCCACAGTATTTCAGTCACCAGCATGATTCACCCAGTTCTGCCACAGACCTGATGAACCAGCCCCTGATGGGGCCTGTCTCTTTCAGGCACCACAGAAGGAGCCCAGACCACAACGTCAGGCTGGATGCTCCATTTCACACAAACCGCTCGGCCTCTCCTACATTTTTTGCCATTCCTGCCATGTCAGCGGCAGTCTTCAGCTAAGGGAAAAGCCCAAAGACCACCACAAAGATGGCAGCAAGTACCAGCAGGATTTCCACCTTCCAACCTCAAATCCCACATCTAAACCAAAAGCCAAAGAAGATGGTAAAGGTCCTGACATTTTTACTAAAGGGTATAGGATTTGAAAACAAACCATGGACTGATGAGGAGTTTCCGTCAGTCCTACTACGCTCGATCCTCAATATGCAATACCAAGGACCTGATCTAGCAGTTCAGGACTCATGAAATCTACTTCCAAGAGAGGTAAAACTCGGGAATAATGAGGCAATTGGAAGTTGCTCATACATTACTAACACCAGGAATGCTCCCACATTTCTGCGCCTTCCTCTATGCATGCACACTGTCTTTGTCTTTGGGGTGATACCTGGACATGCACCATCCTTCCCATCCCGTACTCAAGTTTCAATGAAGAGGAAATCCAGATAGGAACTGCACCATATCCTCCCCCTGCCCTCCCCACCAGTCAGTCTCCTTATTTCCCCTCCTCCTCACTGTGTACCTCCACACCTTTTCTAATCCTCTGGAGATATCAAGACCTCCATGCTGGGCACAAGTCAGTCTTGTCACAGCCAGAGGTCAGAAGAGGCACACGGATACCCAGCAGTGCTGCTACCCCTATACTAGCATCTTCCTCATTGATTCATGGACACTGAAGCTGGTTAATCCACAAAGGATATTCTTTCCCTTTAAGGCATTATCAATGCTCTCACTGATAGCTAGGGAAATTGCTCCTGCTTTTCAGATTTGATATAAAAATCAATAACATAGAAACCTCAGGTCATTAACGATCCTCAGACAGCTTTGTGAGACTAGAGACATTAGCCTTGCTGTCTCTGTGAATTCTTTTTTAAAGTATCCCTTCCTGTTATGTATCAAATGCTGTTGCTGATTTTAGGCTGGAAGTGGCTGTGGGGTAAGAAATCCCAGTGTATATTTTATATATCAACTTGTTAGGTAAGATCATTACTATTTTATCATACAAAGCAGAGATGAAATTTCACTGTTACATCAGTTGCTGTTTACCTACCAACGTGACCACATCATATGTTGCTAAATGATTAAATAGCTTTCTGACTTAATCCTCTAAAATTCTTTTCTGAAGAAAAGTGGAAAACATTAACTTCTACCACTTCGTACTGTAGGCAGTGTTCATTCTGCAGACCTTCTGGAGATACTGCTATTGCTGACTTTTTTGCTAGCAGTGCTGTACAAAATGTTTTAAATAATATAGATCATATCTTCAGAAACTTATGTTCCTCTCCCACTCTAATTTTTGCTTGTTTTATTTGTTGCTTAGACGTCAGTTCAAGATACTGCGGAGGAAGAACAGCAGTATCTGCCATGCTGCTGTAACGCCTTAGCCTTTCCTGGCCAGCAAGAGGCTGTTACAGACCCTCAGCCTCACCAACCTGCAGGGACTCAAACAGTAACACACCGACTGCAGCCCAAACTTTCCAGCAATTTTGATGTTGTGTGGTTTTAAGATCCTGAAGTAAGAATACTAAAGTGAGGCCATACAAAATATCTTGTATCCTTGGAAAATGCCATCCCATCACCACTACTTGCAAATGAAGCTGGTTTAACTAACTTTTGTTAGCATTACTCCACTTTGAACTCAAAAATACAACCGTTAACAAAAATTGTATCAGACTTCTACACTTACAGAGACAGAGGAAAACAAAATAGTACATTGTAAGGGGAGAAGATTCTAAGACTCACTTGAGAAAGCTATGAAAGCAGCAGCCTTCAAAAAGTGTCCTGAGAAATTAATACGAAACTTGTTCATACAGGGAGAGGAAGAGAAGAGCTAGAAGAGAGGAAGAGTCATTACTGCCATCCAGCAGCCTGCTCTTTGCATGTTTTTCAGATAATTTTGCCGGAGCAAGACGTAAATGTCTCAGTGGAAATTTTAGAAGTTCTACTGCAAATATCCCCAAGTATCCCACTCCACCTCCTTAGCACAGAGGAATATATTGACCCTGCACAGAGCCTGAAGCCTCTAAGCAACCATCATAGTCCATGTAGTCCTACCAGGAGAGAGGAAAGCAAAAGCCAGGCAGTGGTCATGATGCAGGCAGATCCATGAGCATATGGATTCATCCTTCGATTTAGAGCTAAAAGAAGCTTGAGGGTTCTCCACGCACAGGATCTCCCTTTGAGTAAATGCCACCAGTACTATATACACTTATATTAACTTCTAAAAAGACTCCTCTGCCACATGTGCCCAAAATAAAACTTCCATAACCTTTAAATTACCATTTCAAAAATCTTTACTTAATATAGCTGGGTCATAGTAGGTTTACTAAAGATAACCATAAATTAATAAATCCAGCAAGAAATATATATATATATATATATATATCTTCAACTCATGTATAATCCAACAAACTTAGCAAGTGCAGATAATAAACTAATGAATTATCACACGTACTAGAAATTTCTAATAAACCTTAAAAAACACTGGAAAACTGAAAGTAATTTTAAATTAGCTTAAGGAAATAATGCATAAAAACAAAGATTAGCAGAGTGGAACTAAACTAATATAGAAAATCAATTATTGTATTACAAAACAGAGGGGAAAACCGGTTTATAGTCTTTGATCATGAAAAACAGTTGTTTAGGAAAAATTCTCAGAAGCTTACTGTGTTTTCTGAAAGGACTAAAAAAAAAAAATCAATACAATGGTTCTGATCCCACATAAATCACTAAACATGGTCAGAAACTCATAGAATTGTCACATACTGCAAATCTTTAGGAAAAAAACTCCACAATCCACTTTCTTAACTAATATCTGGATTCTTCATGGCACTAAGCTCCCTGCGTGGTGGGGCTTGTGAGTCAACACACATCTCAAGCTCAGCTGTTTCATGTGGGACGGATGTGGGAGCCCACTGCTAAGTGATCAGGCCTATCAGATACCGTCCCCGTCACAAGCCCCCACTCATACGTGTGCTTCTGCTACACGTGACTCTGCATGTGCATGGGCCGGTGGGGAAGGGAGGGCACTTTCCCACACCATGATTAGCAGAGAAATAGTAATCGTGACATTTGTGGCAGGAGTCTCCATGGCATAGACCTTCTCAGCTTTGCCACGGCAGTTTCCAAAGCATCCTCCCACAAGCTGTACCTCAGTTAAAAGTATTTCCTGGATTCACACTGGTGTTACCGCTGTTACATTCTCCTGTGATGCGCCAGGTGCTGTAGAGGTGTTTAATTGATGCAATCCGTGATTTAAAACACCGCTGTTGTAAGAACCGCTCTGCTGCCAAGCACCCAGAGGCTGGAAGGCTGACAGCTGGACTATGTGCAACGTGCCTGTTTGCAATGCACGTCAAGAGCCCTACAAAAAGCACCAAGTATTGGATTATTACCACTTGGCAGGCCTTAGACATGTACACAGAGTAAGACTAACGAAGTTTAGCAGTCTGACCTGGCTACCTGTTCTAAAAAGGAGAGAAAAATCATGTCTAGAACAGCTGAAACATGTACACCACAGGCAAAAATCTTACACAAGAGAAAGAAAATACAAATCACTCCTCAAAGATGAGTGAATCTTCCCGTTTGAAAGGCTTCGAAGCCATCAGTTATCATTCCTAAATTCAGTCAACGTGCACAACAGGAGAAACTCAGACTGCACCACGAGGAAAATCAGCACAACCAAGCGTCTGTTTGAACTACCACCAGCGCTGACAGAAGAAGATGGAAAGCAACAGACCAGCACTGTATCCCACCCTGTCAGTCTGCTGGGCACATACCTATCTGCTAGTTAAGGTGTTCAGGATGCATAAAAATGACATTTCAGGAGGAACCAGGACAGCTGTGGCTGCCAAGTCTTTTCAACACCTCCTCAGTCTCAGGCTAGTGACAGTCCAGCTCCAAGTTAGGCACTGCCTGCTTGGACATGGTGGGTCCTTACGTGTCATGGTGAAATAAAGGTCCTCTCTTTTCAAACCAAGAATTCAACTGGCTCCATAGCTGTTTGCCCTTATTAGCAGCAATTAACCAGCATCCGATCAGAAATATGTGAGGTCTCCTGTGCAGCTCTGGGATTACAACACGGCTATCGGCGTACCACGAGCCAAGCCCCAATCTGTCGGAACAGCTCTTTGTGCACACGGTCAGCAGGGCTGGATGCTCCTGGTCATTTACAACTGAGGGCAATTTGTAATATAAGCCTGCTAAACGCCCGGGCTATCCAGCAGAACTCCCACTACCTTCAGTAAACCAAGACTTAAAAGAGCATGAGGTGCCATTTGTAGAGATGCACTGTTTCATTCAAGATATGGTAACGGCAGCAAAGTTTCATGGAAATTCTCCAGTCTGAATATTCTGTAAAATGGCTAGTACTGCATCATACAGACCTTGTGATCTGTACTCTGTTTTCTGAGGTATTTTTAAATCCAATTTGCATCAGCTGTGATCTTTTGATTCATGAGCCTTCTTTATACCTGCATGGGAAGGCCACACAGATAGTAATTTTTAAAAACCCTCAGTTCTTTAATCTCTTCACTAAGGTAAATACTGACATCAAAACCAGTATTTAATCAATTTCTAAGGGAAAAAAGAACACCAGTCACGTTCTTCTGAGCTGGCAGTGGGCAAGGTTGGGTTTGGGTTTAATTAATGATGTATAAGGGAGAACATTAACAGCAATACGAGTAAGGACACTACTGAAGGAATGTTTGAGCAAAGAGGTGGGCATCACATCTACTTCTTGGTGATTCACAATTACTATTATTATTATTAGTCATTTTTATTTCATCACTAATTCCACATTAAAAGAAAGTGGTCCATCCACAAGAAAGGTTTTATCCAGCAAATCTACATCCACAATACTGCCATTTTGTTACAATTAATAGCTTTTTTTAAAACAAAAGGAAATTACATTCAGTTCTTGCAGAAAAGAAGCTATCCACACTTCCCACATAGCTTTGAAAACACACCTAAAATGACAATTCTTGGTATGCAGTTTCTCTGCTACTCCACTTGGGGATTCTGCTACCCAATCTCACATTTCATCTCTAGTGCCAAAGCTTGCACTTTTTTTTTTTTTTCATATTGACAAACTGACGACACCAAGCTGTGTGGCACAGTCGACACGCTGGAGGGAAGGGATGCCATCCAGAGGGACCTTGACAGGCTTGAGAGGTGGGCACGTACAAGCCTCATGAGGTTCAACAAGGCCAAGTGCAAGGTCNCTAATTGTGGCCTTCCAGTACCTGAAGGGGCCTACAGGATAGATGGAGAGGGACTGTTTATCAAGGACTGTAGCGACAGGACAAGGGGTAATGGGTTTAAACTGAAGGAGGGTAGATTTACATTAGATGTTAGGAAGAAATTCTTCACTGTTAGAGTAGTGAGGCACTGGAACAGGTTGCCCAGAGAGGCTGTGGAGGCCCCATCCCTGGAAGTGTTTAAGACCAGGCTGGATGGGGCTTTGGGCAGCCTGGTCTAGTGGAGGGTGTCCCTGTCCATGACAAGGATGTTGGAACTGGATGATCTTTGAGGTCCTTTCCAACCCAAACCATTCTATGATTCTATGATTTAGAGATATTAGGTTGGGGGGGAACAATAGAGCTGTGCTATCAATTGTACTAATGGTATGGAAAAGTGTAGATGTATAGAAATGGATATAGAATATAAACCCAGACTTTAATTAGTCATCTTCACATTATATTCCATAACTTCTGTTTCGCTAAAAATAGTATAGTTGATTATGCATTTAAGTTGTCACTGCTAAACAAATAATAGCCATTCTACTGCAAGATAAAAATGTTAATCCATTCCAGAGAAAACTGCATGTCATTTAATTATCACTAAGGTTTTTGTCCACATTTAATTATCAAAACTTACCTTTAAATACTGCTTATCAACCCCAATCCATTAAGCCTCTTGTTGAGTAGGCTTCGTGTGCAAGCATCTACACTCACAAGTACGTGCGCAAGCACGTTAAGACTCATTGTACGCACTTTAAGATTGAAGCCCTTTGCTAAGTCATTGCCTTGCACTGCATCACAGTTTGAGGTATGAAACGAAGTTATAAAGAATTTGATGAATATAGTTTAACTGCCAAAATATTCTTTTGCTCATGTTCGCAGAGCTGGAAAGTCTAAACACAGCTTGATGAGGTAGACCCACCATGCCAAGTCACCTTTATTTGGGGATACTGATAGTTGGCAGGAATTTTTCAAGTAGCCAGTTATTATAACCTTCAGCTTCTGCAGTGGCTAATGCTGCTGGGAGGGTGTTTGACAAAGAACATACTTGTTATTAACATTTACAGTGAGAAGTATGCCATGCATATCCCACACATTTCTTAATCACTACTCCACCTTCCTCATGCAAATTTAACAAATGACTTGTATTTACGTGGAAAGCTTCCAGTTTTATAAAATCAGATCCCACAGGGAGGTGACTTTCATTCGCTCAGTAACCACAGAAGAGTGATCCGCAAATACCCCCTTTACTTAAGAATAGGTATAAATAAACCTACAGAAATACTTCTATGGGTCAAGCAAAACAGATTGTGAAGTATTATCACAGGAAACCACTCAGGTAATATAGCTGTCCAAAGGAAGTTCACTGTTAAATTAGTGAGCATATACAGCAAATACAAAAGTGCTTAACAACTAAACCCAACAAAATGCACAAGTCTTTACCATAAACAAACAAATGTGGTTCAAATCACCTTTCAGAGGTAATTTTCAGGATGTGTACCAGCTTCTGCAGAAGTTCACTGTTTTTCAAACAGCTTCAAAGCATAAAATCATATGGTAGAAAACTCCACCTACATAATACTGAGTCTGCTCCAGGGATGTGCCATTATGGAGCATGTCGAAGACCACCAAGGCGGCACCTATCTCTGGCCAGTACTGTGCACTTCATGGACTGAGCTGCACGGGTAAGCTAGGCAGAACTCACTAGCAACAGACCTCTGCTCTCCAATGTAAAATAAATCTTGTCAGTCTGCTGTGCCACTCTTAAAAAAACCTTTAGTAAATGTTTTACCCCCAAATAACACGGTTATGGTTTCTTTTTCCTCATTTCTGATGAGCCAGAAAACATCAGACTGACTTAATTTTTTTCTACTAATTAATCTGTGAGGCTGAAACATTAAAACAAAATATTTGTTATTCTTCACTCAGATTAAAAAAACGCATTTAAGAAAAGAAACAGAAGTCAACATAAAGCATATCTTCAGTTCAAAGTGAAGCATTCTTTAACAGATACTTGTAGGAAACACAAAGGGAGCTAAAAGCTGGATTTTCTGAGGCTTGGTAATAATGATGATGTTCTTTTACCCAAGACTTCAGGGATTAAATTCAGTCATCCAGAATATGAGAGATCCAGACATGATCTTTTTTCTGTGACCAGCAGGAAGTAGATCCATTAGCCCTAATCCATAGGAAAGAGTTCCATCCACAAGGCTATAAAAAGAAAATGACACCCCTCCATACTAACTCTTCCACCTTTTTGCTGTCAACAAAAATATTACAACATATTTTCAGATGATATAGCATCTCAACAAAGACACTAGCAATCTGAAACACAGCTGCCACATTGCACAGTAGTCCCTGAAGAGATGATGTCTAATGAAGACTCTGGAAGATAATTTTACAGGTCATTTCAAGCAAGATAGTTGAGGCTGGAGATAAAAATGATGTTATGCCAACAGCAGAAACTGTTATATTGCAGGCAGGAAAGAAATTATTAAACATATTATTTAACAAAGAAAGGGGTCTGAAGTATGTGTTGGGTTTGATAGTGCCGAGAAACACTTGATCTGAAAACTACAAAATCTAAGGAATAATCTATGCCTCAAGGCAGTTATGCACATCATAACCCTTTTTCCCCCTGTTTTCATCTGATAATTTGTGTGCTTCATTTACTTTACAACTGACATTTTAATGCACAATTGTCCTTCCTCACGTGTATAAGAAAATACATTTCTTTTTCACGATGCGAAATATTTCAAAGTATAAATAAGCAATATAACCAGATGTCTTACTGAATTAGTGTATTCTCACTACCTTAGTACGCTGACAATCTGTTCTTCAATAACATTTTTTCAGCAGGAAAGTTTACGTACAAGTACTTTCACTTTCAAATCCCACTGCAGATCAGCACTCAGATTTGGGGCTAGACCTTAAAACACACTTTCTGTTCTGTTTTAAACTACAAAACCAGGCTCTTTGCCAATGAAATACTTGCATAAGGGGGGGGGGGGCGGAGGGGGGAGAAAAACCAAAAACATACCCACATTTTTGTATTTCAGGAGACAATCTTCTGACATGCATGTCGCAATGTATTTTTTTATAGGTTAGGGGTGAGACTTGATGACTAGATGGAAGAGGACTACTATAAAGAAAGTGTCTACTTGCCTATAATTTCTAATGTGCAATTATTACATTCTTAAAAAGTAGCTTCATCTTTTGGAAACCATTTAATTACAAATTCTGCAGATAGCCTGCAGTGTGTCCTTCCTACCAAACGCTCTGAATTCAACAGAAAAGCAAGATTTTTTCATCACAAAATCCCATTAGAATTCCATTTGGCACCACACTGCAAATAAAGGTAAGAGTCTTCTCACCCGTCCGCTTACTGCCAAAAGACTGTGCCCCTACTTGGCACAGCTGCTGAGCCCAAGGAACCTTGCTGAAGTCTTGTTTGCAACTAAGGTAGCAGCTATCCCGGACACAGTAAAGCTGGTCTTCAATAAGAGTGGTACTGCATTCATACATATTCAATATGATGCATGTTGTTAAGCACAAGTACTGAAACTCAAAGAAAGTTTCAATATGAGTAAGTCTGTCAAGTTTCTTGCTACTCACAGAGTCAGTTAACATTGACAGGTCAGTATTTCAAATATTTTTCCAATTTACAGGTAATTTACTATTTAA
Source organism: Aramus guarauna (assembly GCA_013400195.1). Taxonomy (NCBI): domain Eukaryota; kingdom Metazoa; phylum Chordata; class Aves; order Gruiformes; family Aramidae; genus Aramus; species Aramus guarauna. Next base: position 436,378 of record VXBL01005756.1, on the reverse strand, counting down.
GTACACTATAGTGTCTCAGCCTAAATGTAATAGAATAACCCAATCAGCACTGTGATGACACAGCATCAAGCAAGCTGTGTTGATCACTGATAATTGTTCTGATTTTAATGTGACCATGCTATTTTACAATTAATGAATCATCTGAAAAATCGTCTGGGAAAAAAAAGGCAAACTCAGTGTCTTTTATTAAACAGATAATTGTTTGCTGTTATAAAGGGACTGTGTATCAAGGCTCAGGAGTAACATCACTGAGCCAAAGTAGTAGCTTGATGGATTAGGGCTTTAGCTACAAACACAAGAAATAGTTCTCTTCAAATGGTTATTATAAAATCCAGCCACTACACCACTTAAAGGCAGTCACAAAACAACACATGAAAAACATGTTCTACAAACAACACGCACAGTAATGTCAGCATTAGCACTAAATCACCACTTGAGGAAAACTATTCCTTCGTATCAAACTACTTTTCAAGCAACAGTCACGTGCCATATTATACCAGTAAGTGTGTTACCCTCTCAGTAATGTTTAAAAGGAGGCACACTTCAGCTTTTTTAGGACATCAGCTGTACTCTGCATTACTGTTCTGCATTAATCACCATCACACAAGATGTTCTTGGGGCATTTTTGCACATGCAAATGATGCCTATCATTTCCAGTTAGTTTGAAAAAAATAGCCTTAGCAATTGGATATACCTAGAAATACTCTAACTGAAATGTAGGTAGCTTTACTTAAAACATTTTAACACATCAGCTGATGTGATCTGGAGGCTTATTTTCTTGTGTTCATATTTAAACACGGACATATCATTTGATCTCAAGGGACACGTAGCTCTATCTCAGTGATGGATAGACCCACAGACTCCATGGTTTAGACTCACAATCAAATGGTCACCAAAAATTCATACAGGGACTTTCAAGGAAAAATATGGCACCTGACAACATGACCAGCTCCCTGAGCTGCCACATTTTTGGAGAAGCAGCTAAAGAATAAACACTGACAAAGCATGTATGCACAGACTTGATAAGGCACACACACTGAGTCCAAGTAGATTCACAGTATGTGAAATATTGATTTTACATAGTTTATCAGTCAACATAAGACCCTTCATCAGCAGTATCCTTGGGATCTACAGAGACCTTATGACTCTATGAACAGAAGGTAAGATTCATATGATACTCTCTACCATAACAACATCAAGAAATACTGGTCCTTTGAGGATTTTCAAATAAAGTAGAGAAAAGTATTCTTACTGCAGGTGGATTACAAAGATTACAAACAGCATATCCTAAGTATGGGCCATCTGGTTATGTTCTTGGCCATACGAAGGCCACTAGTGAAAGTAATGACTTTAGGCTGAAAAGTCAGATCTCTAAAATGTCCCTAAAATATGACGTAGGTGGACTTTACAAGGAAAATTCAAAATCTGTGCTTAGTAATCAGCATATCCTGGAGGAGCCTGTACTCACTGCATTCACCCCTGCCAGCTCAGGAAGTCCATGTTAAGTGGTTGTGTATAGGCATTGCCTACAGGTGCCTGTAAAGTGTCTCCTTTCCATAAATGACAGCTTCCCCATGCCTAACATGCACCTAAAAACAAGCATTGCCACTAAAGCACCCTTTTTAGTAGTAATTAGATAAAAATTGAGAAGGAGTACATTCGTCAAATTTATACCTGCCATTCAGATCAGGCAGCTTCTGCCTATTCTGTCAAAGACTAATGGAAGCACCCTTCATCAGGGAAGGATGCTACGGTCCTGTCCTGGACCTACCTGTACCACAGGATCAGTAATCTAAGGCCTTGATGTGGCATAATTGGAGATAAATTCCTGCATTTAGTGCTACCCTAGTTCTACAAAGCAACTTGGTTAGGATGTAGGCTTTCCTCATCACCACTCTGAGATGATGAAAGGTGATCTCTACACTTGTGTGCTGGACCAAGAGCCACTAGCACAGGCTTACACTGCTGAAGTGAAAATATCAGCACCCCACAGACCTTACAGATTTTGTTTTAGGAGATGCTTTGAATGATGCTTTGCCACGGCAAGATATATCCTCTCGTAGCTGCACAACCATTCCAAATGAGTACACAGAAACAGAACTTCAGAATTGCCATATTAGTTCAGAGCTGAAGTCCACTAGTCAGAACCAATCTCTGAACTAACCATCATGAGGTTTTTCTTTGGAAAGCATTCATTCCACTCATGCATTCATATATTTTGAGTTTGGGTTTAAGTCCAATGTGCAATAACATATGCTCTTATAGCTATGTGAGCATACTGAATTAGTACTCTAGAGAGACACTTAGGAATAGCAATACAGAAGAGAATTCTGAAAACTCTGGTTGTTCTTAGCTCAGTTTATAAATAATCAAACACTGAGTGTTGCCAGTTTCGTTGCTGTTATTCCTTTCTTACATCCAGGTAGTTGGTAAGTAGCTGGTAAGTCCTCATAGATAAGACAGCAAAAACTAGGAGAGGTCGATAACTGCAATTTACCAGTTAAACAATAAAATATATTTTGTACCAAAAAAAAAGTTCACATCTTCTGGCAATCACCTAAGATTTTAGGACTCATCTTGCATTGCTTAATACCCATTTTCCCCCTCTGTGGGATAGCTTCTCCTCAGAAGGATTAACAACTGGTAATTACAGGAGTCATGCTGGCAACACATAACCAGAGGGACACTGTCGACACTGAAAGTCAGTTGACCTGGATGTTAAAAACTGCGGTTCCTGGAGCCTTTATAGCTTACGTTTCATTTGGTTTTAGTGCATATGTTCTTACACCCTACTTTAAATGATAACTACCTGGCAAAACTTAGAGCATGAAATTACACAAGGCTACGAGACTTTGACAAAAGGTAGGATTATGGGTGTATGAACACGCCTGTGAAGTGCACTCTCCCCGTGGGAGCAACTGATCGTAGGAGTTAAAATTTCTGTAACTATATTAAACCCATTAGATACTGCTAATTTTAGTAAAACCGATGTCTCCGCAGCAAACTGAAGCTATCCTTCGCCTCCCTCACAGCGGGGCAGGTATCACNCCGCCGCGCTGGAGGCCAGGCGCAGCTCAGCACGGAGGCAGGAAAGTTTGCGGCGCGTCAGCGGGCGCGGCTGTCCCCGGCCGGCGGGAAGGGGCGGGAGGTGGGAGGGCGGCGGGCTCCGCTNAGCGCCTAGGCAGGAGACCCCTGCCAGCTGCACACGGGGCTGCTACTGCCGCTCCTCCGTCTTTGGCGACCACGGTCACGCCGCTCCTCCACCGGGGACGTGAGGAAAGGTGACCAGGAGCGGGTCCCGCCACCGGCTCTGCCCCAGCCGGGGCGCAGCGGGCAGGCAGCGGCCCCTCCCGCCGGCCGCGGCGGCCAGCCCGGCCCCACGCCCGCAGCCACCTTGTCCCGCCGCCGCCTCTGCCGCTCCGGCGGGAGTTAGCGCAGAGTCCGGCGCCCCGGCCCGCTCCGCGCCCGCGCAGGGAGGAACCCTTGGGCCCGGCCGGCGGGACTTACACGGGGTAGAAGGCGTAAGGCGGCAGGGCGCTCTCCTCGCACGGCTCCGCGTCGAGCAGCAGGTAGTCCTGGCTGTCGTTCCGCCGGGCGCCGGCCGCNCCCCCGCGCTGCACTCGCGGTCCCGCCGCTTCCTCTGGCTCCCGCCCGGTCCCGCCGGCTCCGAGCCGATCCTGCCCCGCGGTCAGCGGCCGCCCCGGTGACTCGCCTGCCGCGGTGGCACCGTCATACCTGTACGGTGCAGCCTTCCGAGTAAGAGGTGTGCGTACCTGTGCTCCCAAACGGCCCGAGAAAAAGGGGGTTACACTCTACACGCAGCCTCAGCAGGGACAGGGCTCACCTTCAGCCACTTTGTATAAAACACAGCCCGCGGTGGCCCGAAAAAATCACGGAAAACTCTCCCCTAGGAATCCGCAGGACTGCGAGCGTGCAGCTGGCGGTTGACTGCCGCGGTGGGAAGCAGGAGCTTCCTTTATCTTAGCTTGGAAATAGACCGTGTGCTGTGCTCGGTCCTTTTACAAACACTGCTCACCTGTTTCACAGCAGAGTTTGTTTTTGTCACCTCTAATAATTTCAGGTAAGAGCAGAGGCAAAATATCACCTTTCTTAGCAAGAAAACCAATAGTTCTGCAGTAGTAACGCTTTAGGGAAACGCAGTCACCTTCTATTTCTTAGTTCTGCTTCACTGGTAGCACTTTGATGATATTCTGATTTTACCTATGTAAACTGTAATAGCTTAAATATACTACAATAATTACAAACTTTTCTAGGAAACAATGTACGGCACTGAAGACAGAACATACCACCTATAGGCATCTTTCACAGTGAACATAATAGACCTACTATTTCCCAAGGGAATATTTATAACTAAATGTTGTGAATGTACAGCTAAAATAAGTGCATCCAAATAAAACCTCTCCCTCATCTCCAGCCACGCTCACATATTGAAACTATTGCCAGGGTTTGTATTTAATCGTGCACAGCCCTTTACTGTCCGGGCGTGCACACCTTCCCCTCATTTGGTGATCTGCTGAGGAACTACCCGGGCGAAGCCCTTCCCAAGGCAGGCTGACATCGCCCGCGCTCTCCACCAGCCCTTGCCAGACCTCGACTTTAAGGACTGCCTGAGCCGCTGAGACTCGTTTCACCGACTGAATTGCCAGAGGAGGAGATATATGGAGATCCACAGCTCATTGCAGTTATGACAGTATTTATGTGGTCTTTAGACGAGGTTCAGAAATACCTGCGGTCAAAGGTAATTCCACAGTTGCTCAAAGTTTCTGAAATTTCTTTTGTCCTCATGGCTCCTAAAATTAGACTCCAATGGGTTTTAGAAATAATCTTCCTTTCTTTGCAAAACGTTACCATCTCTTCTTCTGTTAGAGAACATTTTACTTTAAATAGGAGGTTTAGTAGCAACATTAGCATGTCTATTTTATAGTTCTCATGCTAATTCTTATTTCTATAAAAACAGATATTATAAAGTTATGTGCAGGCTTTGCATTTGAGAAATATGCTGTTGATAATACCTCACATTTTTATTGTTAGAAAAGTGTTTGTCAGTACCAGAGAGCTTTGTGATGGGGAGAATTTTAATGTGTTCCACGGCTCTTGTCCATACCATTTCATTTCACTTGTCCTACTCTGTTACAAAGATCTAGTGCTTCTCTGCTTAGTCTTTTTTTGTATATTCCCAGAATATTTGCAGATATTTTTTATTTCTCCATTTCATTTCAACTGCTCTGTTTGGTACTAGACTGGTGTCTCAAATCACCTCNGCCGCTCCGGCGGGAGTTAGCGCAGAGTCCGGCGCCCCGGCCCGCTCCGCGCCCGCGCAGGGAGGAACCCTTGGGCCCGGCCGGCGGGACTTACACGGGGTAGAAGGCGTAAGGCGGCAGGGCGCTCTCCTCGCACGGCTCCGCGTCGAGCAGCAGGTAGTCCTGGCTGTCGTTCCGCCGGGCGCCGGCCGCCGCGGAACTGCTCTTCCGCGGGGCGTAGGGCTGCGCCTGGCTCATGTTGTCCCGCGGCTGGGGCGCCCGGACGCGCGGCGGCTCCCTCAGGGCGCCGCGGAAGCGGCGCGGAACCGTCCGGAGCGCGGCACTGCGGCTGTGTGTCTTCACAGCGCCGCGGCCCCCAGCGGAGAGAGGGCAGCGCGGCGGAACGGCTCCCTCCGCGCCCCGCCGAGGGNGCACTCGCGGTCCCGCCGCTTCCTCTGGCTCCCGCCCGGTCCCGCCGGCTCCGAGCCGATCCTGCCCCGCGGTCAGCGGCCGCCCCGGTGACTCGCCTGCCGCGGTGGCACCGTCATACCTGTACGGTGCAGCCTTCCGAGTAAGAGGTGTGCGTACCTGTGCTCCCAAACGGCCCGAGAAAAAGGGGGGTACACTCTAGAAGCAGCCTCAGCAGGGACAGGGCTCACCTTCAGCCACTTTGTATAAAACACAGCCCGCGGTGGCCCGAAAAAATCACGGAAAACTCTCCCCTAGGAATCCGCAGGACTGCGAGCGTGCAGCTGGCGGTTGACTGCCGCGGTGGGAAGCAGGAGCTTCCTTTATCTTAGCTTGGAAATAGACCGTGTGCTGTGCTCGGTCCTTTTACAAACACTGCTCACCTGTTTCACAGCAGAGTTTGTTTTTGTCACCTCTAATAATTTCAGGTAAGAGCAGAGGCAAAATATCACCTTTCTTAGCAAGAAAACCAATAGTTCTGCAGTAGTAACGCTTTAGGGAAACGCAGTCACCTTCTATTTCTTAGTTCTGCTTCACTGGTAGCACTTTGATGATATTCTGATTTTACCTATGTAAACTGTAATAGCTTAAATATACTAAAATAATTACAAACTTTTCTAGGAAACAATGTACGGCACTGAAGACAGAACATACCACCTATAGGCATCTTTCACAGTGAACATAATAGACCTACTATTTCCCAAGGGAATATTTATAACTAAATGTTGTGAATGTACAGTTAAAATAAATGCATCCAAATAAAACCTCTCCCTCATCTCCAGCCACGCTCACATATTGAAACTATTGCCAGGGTTTGTATTTAATCGTGCACAGCCCTTTACTGTCCGGGCGTGCACACCTTCCCCTCATTTGGTGATCTGCTGAGGAACTACCCGGGCGAAGCCCTTCCCAAGGCAGGCTGACATCGCCCGCGCTCTCCACCAGCCCTTGCCAGACCTCGACTTTAAGGACTGCCTGAGCCGCTGAGACTCGTTTCACCGACTGAATTGCCAGAGGAGGAGATATATGGAGATCCACAGCTCATTGCAGTTATGACAGTATTTATGTGGTCTTTAGATGAGGTTCAGAAATACCTGCGGTCAAAGGTAATTCCACAGTTGCTCAAAGTTTCTGAAATTTCTTTTGTCCTCATGGCTCCTAAAATTAGACTCCAATGGGTTTTAGAAATAATCTTCCTTTCTTTGCAAAACGTTACCATCTCTTCTTCTGTTAGAGAACATTTTACTTTAAATAGGAGGTTTAGTAGCAACATTAGCATGTCTATTTTATAGTTCTTATGCTAATTCTTATTTCTATAAAAACAGATATTATAAAGTTATGTGCAGGCTTTGCATTTGAGAAATAATGCTGTTGATAATACCTCACATTTTTATTGTTAGAAAAGTGTTTGTCAGTAACAGAGAGCTTTGTGATGGGGGGAATTTTAATGTGTTCCACGGCTCTTGTCCATACCATTTCATTTCACTTGTCCTACTCTGTTACAAAGATCTAGTGCTTCTCTGCTTAGTCTTTTTTTGTATATTCCCAGAATATTTGCAGATATTTTTTATTTCTCCATTTCATTTCAACTGCTCTGTTTGGTACTAGACTGGTGTCTCAAATCACCTCTTCTAGGTCCTTTTTTTTTTTCCCCTCTATTCTTTCTTGCTTACCCTCTGGTATACTTAATTTTTTTTTAAAAAACTCACACCATCCAAATAGAATAGAATAGAATAGAATAATTTCAGTTAGGAGGGACCTACAAGGATCATCTAGTCCAACTGCCTGACCACTTCAGGGCTGACCAAAAGTTAAAGCATCTTATTAAGGGCATTGTCCAAATGCCTCTTAAACACTACCTGACTTTGCTGCTGGGTAATCAGATCCTTTGATTTCAGAGCCTGCTCAGCCGCCTTCTCTGTTTTCTTCTGCTGCTTCTTTCAAACTTCTACTTACTGTTTGAATGCCCTTAGGATTATTTCCCATGTTCCCCCTGATACTTTTGCATCTCTCTCAGCTTCAAGGTGACATTTCCCATTTTCTAAGGTGCTTCCCTTCCTAGATCCCAAGCCTCCCTTGGTCTTCATCCTTACTTCAGCCTCATAAACTCATGTATCACCCCAGGCACTCTTATTTTCTCGCCTCTCCCAAATTTTCCACAAATTCTGAAGCCACACTTATAAGTTGCAGTGATGCCTCTCATGGTTTCTTTCAGGTCATATCACACCAGCGTTTTTATTTGTGCATGCTGTAGAACTGATATACCATGAGAATATCGAACAACTTCAACAGGGAAGCCTACATCAGTGCTTTTAGTGAGTGCCTACTGAAAGTTAACCACAAACCTGCTTCTGAGTATCTGATAGCTCAGAACTGCGGTAGCATTGTGAACTTTTCCAGTTCTTGGTCATCTCAGTACAAGCTTTTTCAGTATTTCAGATTAACAGCACGTGATGGTCATGGTCATTACTCTTGTGATACAGGTTGGTTGTTTTGGTCCTTCTGGTTTCATAGCAGTGCTATTAAAATAAACTATAAAAAGGAATCTTCACAGGGAGACCGCTGAACAGGCACTGGACAATACGTTTTCTCTAGAACAGAGAAGTACCTGTTAACTTGGGGACAGTGAAAGAAACTTGTACTTAAATTGTCTTTTTGAATTCACTCCAGTGATAAATAGAATAACTATGTTTTTTCATCCCTACATGCTTTTCAAGAACAAATTACCTCTAGGAAACCACCTCAGTGTAGTGCAGCTTTTATTTGCTTCATCCAGGACTAGTAGGACTTGTTAAGTTAAACAATTGTGTAATAGGTCATGATTTTCAGAAGCATTGGGCAGATCAAGCCAGGGGAACAAAAAATATCCTCGAAAAAAGGGATGCTGAGCTGAAACTCTGAAACTTTGCAACCTGATTTTTTTTATTTTTTTTTTAAGAGTTTTTCAATGTACTGTAACAGTTGTCTAAGTCTCCATCCACTGGTTACAGAGTGGAACCATGCAGCACCATGGGGTGGGCCACACTTCTACTGGAGGTTAGATATGTGCATGTCTTCAGAGGTCAGTGGATGTTCCAAGACTCACAAGATGATGGAATCCTTGACCAAACTATGTGGCCTCTTGCGCTTATGCATTTGTGTCTAATCAGTGCAGGATACAGAAGGAGTGAACTTGCATCTGTTTCCTTCTTTGAGTAAGAGTCCAGGGATGAAGATCTGTTCTGTAACTATCTGAGAGCTCTAGTGAGGTTACAGAGAATTGTTTTGGATGGCAAGATGCTGGGATGAAGAAGCAAGGAGTGCTTTCCTGCTGCGAGATAGAAGAAAAGAGTTCAGAGAGTATGACTTTAACTGTTCCTCACACTTCATGCAGGTCTTTCCAACAATAAAAGGAAATTTATATATTCTTCTGGCTTTGCTAATGCCTTGGGGTTTCTATTGCAAAGATGAACAACATATGCTATTTTTTAATGAATTTCTCATTATTTATATTTATGCAGTGTTTCATTAGATATCTAAATTGCAAATCAAATTACAATGAAATCACTGCATGTGTTCTAGAAAAAGTTATCAGCTCATCACTGCAGTCTTTCCTGTCCAGATATAAATTTTAAATCAGAGTGAATACAGAACTAGACAAAAGAGCTTTTTTTAATGAGTCTTGATCTGACTTGTGCATATATTAACCCTTTGTTCTTTTGAAATAAAAAAACTATAACTCTGATGATACAAAAATTACAATATTTCTCTGCTTAATGTTTCCTTATGCACACCTTTTTTATTACATAATCTGAAAATACATCTGTCTTCTCGGACAAAAAACACTGATATATTTTAGTGGGAAATGGAAGTGTTAATTTAGAGCTGGCTTGATTGGTTTTATTACAATAAATTACAACCTGAGAGGACTGAGGACTGAGATATTTTGCACAGAAAGATGAAAAATAGAAACTGAAAGCTGCTATTCCTATACAGGGGAGAGGATGAGAGACAGAGTGAACTCACCTGGTGAGTGACAGGCTGTCCTGGTTTTGGCTGGGATAGAGTTAATTTTCTCCCTAGCAGCTGCTGTAGTGCTGTGTTTTGGATTTAGGATGAGAATAACATTGATAACACACTGATGCTTTAGTTGTTGCCAAGCAGTCAAGGACTTTTCAGGCTCTCATACTGCCCTGCCAGGGAGAAGGCAGGGGGCACCCAAGAAGCTGGGAGGGGACACAGCCAGGACAGCTGACCCAAACTGACCAAAGGGATGTTCCATACCATATGATGTCATGCTCAGTATATAACTGGGGGGAGTTGGCCCAAGAGGGCTGCAGCTCAGGAACTGGCTGAGCATTGGTTCCAAGTGATGAGCGATTGTGTTGTTCATCTCTTGTTTTGTATATTCATTACTGTTATTATCTTCCTTTGCTGTCCTATTAAACTATTCTTATCTCAACACACGAGTTTTACATTTTTTCTTTCCACTTCTCTCCCCCATCCCACCATGGGGTGGGGGCAGTGAGTGAACGGCTGTGTGGTTGTTTTAGCTGCCTGTCGGGTTAAACCACAACACAGGCACATTGCTTAATGCGCTGCCAGAAGTCACTTGGGTGCCATGGCAATGAAAGCTGCAAAAGAAGCCATGCATCACAGTACCATGATTCAACCTCACTGAATAACTTACATAAAGGTTACATCTATACAGCAAAATATAGGTGCAATTATATTGCTCACTTGCAGACTAATCTAAACCTGTTCAGGAACAGAAGGAAGTGGCAACATCAACCTGTACTAGTAGCCAGGAAACTTTCAAGGATTCATAGAATGATGTTTAGTTGCTCGTGTTTAACCAAAATCTTGTTCTCTGAGCTGGTTAGATCACACTCACAAAGGTACTCCAGCACTATGATGCCACAGTCACAGTTTCCTGGCTCTCTGTTCTGCACTGGGAAGACTGTCAAAGATTCACTTGTGTAAACCAGGAAAGGGGTGAGTCAGTGTAATTGTGCCACGGCTAAGCAGTGTCACTGCTGTGGGTGTGAGCATCACTTGGAAAGAAAAGAAGTGTGCTATACAGTGAAGAAACGCTGGTTTCTTTGAGGTGTGAAAGATGTGTAACCTGCCTGCTGGAATTCCTTCCTACTTGCTTTTAAAAAGCCAGCAAAGCGAACCATTGCTACTCGGTAGTTTTGTTAGTTCTCTTCATAAAAAAGAATAACCATTGCCAACTACTAATTCTAATCACAGCTAAACTCTGTCTTTGTCTAAATGTGATGAGGACAAAATCATGTTATGCCACCAAGAAACCTTCCCTATGTCTAAAAATCTTCCCTAGTATAGTCTCTTCTGGCTATGATCCAGCCTACTGCTTTCTTTGCATTCGTCTCTCATACCTGTACTCCTTTTCTTCCCACAGAATGCTGCCTGGATGCATTTATGAAACTAAAGTGCAAATTTTAATCACTGTCAGAAATTACAGCTGGGCTTTTTTCTACAAAGGAGAGCTCGATGAGGAGGTGGGCTCAGATGGGTAGTGGATATTGGCACTCAGATGAGAGCACTAGGACTGGATCACAGAAACAGCAGAAACATTTTCAAAAGCTGTCCAAAATGTCTCGGCTAAGAAGCCTCTGGGATGTTCAGGCTCAGGAGGTACTGAAGGACTGTGAGAGAGAGGAGAAAAGTAGAATCTGGGATGAGAAGGAATAAATTTAAGGATGTATTCCTACCTGGACGTTTATAGTCAGGACTCTAGTTTCTGGGGAGACAGAGATTTCTAGGAGCATCATTATTGTTGGACTACCAGGGATGCTCCTACCTCCATCACATACACATGTGTACACACACATGACTTACAGGCTCCCACTCAGCCATTATCCTATTTTTTGCTGTCAGAAACATACAATTCTTCTCTACGCACTTTCACACAAGGACTGTCATGCTATATTTGTCTTGTTTTACGTGGTATAATTAATTACTGTCAATTAGTTTTAAAGATCTGAAATGCACTAACACCCACCTGTACTGTATCTACACTGTGAAAGTCAGCACAACTGAAATATTGTCATTAAATCCATTGCAGTTTCATTACACATAATTTTGTGGGATTTGGATAAATACTATGTTTCCAAGCCAGTAGTCTGAGGCATGCTGCTCAAAGATAAAGAACACTACTAGTCATCAAGCCCCTATTCCCATTACAGATAATAAGATACTCCTTCTGTATTGTAAGTGAGTAGGAGGATATGTGAAGTCAAAACTAGATAGAATTAAGTGGGAAATATCTTGCTAGTTTCCAAGGAAGTGAAAAAGTATTAATCTTCCCAAAAGAGTGTATATGTAAAGGGATGTTAGACCGGAGATAGTGTAGGTTGTGAAAAGCAAGAATAATCTGACAGAAATCAATAGAATTACAGCATTATTAAATCAATATAAGCGAGATCAAAATTAGATTTTTTTCCTTTGTCTACCTTCTGTCATTAAATAAAGAAATGAAATATTTTCAATAACTCTTTGTCCTTTTAATGACTAACATAAGAGCTTCTCTGTATGGGTTCCATGTTCACTCAAGATAGTGCATTAACTTCTGTGTCCTGCCTAAGTGGCTCAAACCATCACCACTCGTCGCCTAATTTTATCACAGGAGTAAAGAATGAGGTACATTGAAGCCTTTCACATAAATACTTTACAGAATCAGCATGTGACACTCATGCTGGAGATTTGATATTTAAGCCTACCGATGTATAAGGGATAAACAAGTATCATAAATAGTGACAAATAAATTAGAGCTTTAGCAAAAAGAGGTTCTTAAAAATTCAAATAACTATTGCTGACAATTAACCTTTACTGGCAAAGAAGTGTGTTTGTACAAACGAGTTGTTTAGCTTGGCATGATCACATACTGCCATGAAAATTATGTGGTTCATAACAGTCGCAACATTTTCTATTTCATTTTCATTTTACTTTAAGTGATCTTTATAAGTTGAAGATGTGAAACTTCTAATTATGAGAAAAGAATGGTCATTTTTTTCTGGTGAGTACTGGAAACCTTGAGTTAGCCCTGTCAGTTTAACATTCAGGTAGTAAAAGATGACACCAGTAGTTACTCTAGTTCTCAACCCAAATATCATGCACAGGGATATTATTTTATGATTTTGGGAGGGGGGTTCCCCATGGTTATTGATGATACTCATATAAAAGTTAACAGTTATCTGCCCAGCATAACACTAGCAATTTTCTTCCTCCTTTGAGAAACAGATGAATACACAAAATGTGAAAAACATGTTGACAAGAGAACAATAGAAGAGACTTGTTATATTTAAAAGCAGACTAACTGTAGTGAGTACCCCCCAAACATGTCTCACTACTATGTCAACTTTATCATTTAGAGATTCTGACATGAGGGATATTAGTGTTGCAATGGTGCCTTCAAGATGGAATTTATAATTGTTGATATCCCATTTTTTTCATCCTGCTATATTAAAAATAATAACTCAGAACATTTTATCTGTCAAAGATATCTTTTCTAAGTTATCCACAAATGATCTCTTATTTATGGGTTTGGGGTTTTTTTCTGAATTACATATGTACATCGTGTTCTTTTATAGTAAATCAGTTTCTACCCCAAGTTTTTTGTTAGTATGCTCTAAGAAATAAAATAATCCAGTCTGGAATTATATTCTATTGTTTATTTCTGTTTCTTTTTCTACAAGTAGATGCTGCACCATCTTATTTAGTGACTTCAGTAGTAGAGTAGAGGGCTTTAATGCTTCTCGGCATTCATTTTTTGAGGAGATTCCACCTTCTAAAACAAAAGGTGCTGGGTTTTTTCCTTGCAATTCTAAGATCTGAGAGCATCAGTGTTACAGACAAAACATGATCTGGTATCAACTGAGATCAAGCTGAGAATGTCTTTGAACTCTGACATATCTTTTTGTTTGTCTGTTGATGCCGTACATCTGCCAGCTATCAGAGAGGCTTTCTCTGCTGGCTCCTGCAGGCTGGCCTGTATTTTATATATTTGTGGTGTAGTTCTGTCACCCTGTCCTCCCCGTGTTCTTGCTGCAGATGACTGGCCTGATCCGTTCTGTTTGGAAATCAGGGAAAAGCAAGTTAGGAAATAATGTGGTGTTGCATGAAGGGATGTGCCACCTAAACAGCTCCACCTGAGGACCATGGGCTTCCTTCCATTATGTGGTGCATCACCAGCCTTCCCATCTGACACTAGTTCCTCTACATTCATGGCTTCCATTATCTGGTATTCACATATTTCTATATTACTAAGGGTTTGTTGGAGTCACAGAATCACAGAATGGTAGGGGTTAGAAGGGACCTCTGGAGATCATCTGTTCTGAGAGAAAAGTCATATCTGTAATCACACATCAGCGATTACTTGTGGCTGACTGTTCAAGAAAAGACAGTTACCAGCCTTTGCTTGTTATTATCTTCCTTTTTTTTTCTTTTTGAAAGTTCCACCATGCATTCATAAAGAAGAAATAATATCATAAAACTTGGCTGATTATTTGCTACTATTAACTTTGGAAAAAAACCCACAAAAACAGATTTCTGGGATGAATTTTGTTTACATACATTAATTGTTGAATTCTATGAACTAAATCATAAAATATGATGTACAGTATGTGTAATATAGCCATATATATATATCTTGAGGAAGAAAACAGGGCTGATATACATAAAATGTAAGACAACTCAGTTTCCTACAAAGTGGGTTTGTCACAAACAATTTGACAAGCTCTACCCAACATTATGGATAAGATCAAGTCTTGTATATTCTGCTTATATACGTCCTCCATCCAACAGTCTGAGCTGTGGTGGCATCTGTGAGGACATGCGTTGACAATCAGTTCTGCTCATCATTACTTCAAACATCAGTGGGCAATCACTTGGTGTCCTGACACTGGACAGGGCAGTCAGGTGTTTAATTACGTTTTACTCGTAGTTTATGAAACTTAAATTGCATGTGGTATCAGTGTGTCAACTAGTAACTGTGAGATGGAGCACAGAAGATTTTCATGTCATTCCTTTCCTTCAGTTTTATGTCGTAACATTTCTATTCATGATCTCTTTCAGGAAATTGGTCAGTTGCTGTAGTAATTGGCCAAAGAAGGCAGGGTCTTATTCACCTCATTTATTCTTAAAGTGTTAGGCTTGCTTTCTAAAACCCAGATAAATACAAACTCTGGAATATGAGATGTTAAAACATATTAGATACTACTAGTCTCTACACAAGTGTTGAACCACTACAATAGTGGTTTGGGGAAAAAATGACATGATTTGAGGATAGAAAATGTGCACACTTTCTGTGGATTTTGTTTGCTTGGAGTCATCACAGCTGTTTGGAATATTTCTCTGCTCCTGGGGTGACATGTCTGGGAATCACTGCACCTCTGGGAGGGAAATTCATATACCTTATTCTGTGAGCACCAGCCTCACTGTTTTGGGCATCCCTGAGATGGCGTAAGTGCTAGTGAATGGGCACTGTAGGGCTGCCAGATGGCAAAAGCTCCGTCTTCATAATCAGAGAACATTGCCATCATGACGGCTGAGTTTTTAGTTAAATGCATTAATACCAATTTTCACTAAGCAAAAGGATATTAACCCTGACTCCAGAAATACTTCTGAGACACAACTCACTGGACCTTTAGAAGAAAAGAAAAAAAGAAGAAAAAAAAAAAAAGAAAAAGAAAGGGAGATATCATTCTATGTTTGCCCAATTCTGCACTGTCTTTAGGCTTCTGTTACTGTCAGATGCAGAACACTAGGTTTGACAGATTGCTTGATCTTGTCAAACATGATCATTCTTGAAACATTAAGTTATTATCCCCTTCAGAGGTTACATCGTTAACATACTTACACAAGAGGCTTATTCGTTGTGTCTGGCTGTGCCACCACAGTGTCACAAAATACTTTATGCTGTTGTTGACTACACTATTTTAGTAATTCACAGGTATCACAGGCCTCTGGTTTGACTACATCACAACGCATAACATTTTCCTACTACTTTTACATCATGGCACTTCAGGAATGATGGTCGCTACTTACATAGCTTGTGAAATTTCTTTGATCCAGGCCAAACCACTCAGTTAAAAAAAATACAGCTCATAGTCCTTTGTTACAATGAAGCTTCTTCAGCCGTTGACGTGTGTTATATATACTACACTAGTACAATTAGCTTAACTGATGGATAGATTTAAGCTTGCTACTTCTAGCTTTGATATAGCTGTGATGTTATAAGCAATGGTAAACTCTAATGGTTTGAGGATTTTCTTCTCTAATACTTCCAAGAAGTAAGGGCAGAGCCCATAGAACAGCCTATGCTTTAACACAGACTTTTCATTTCCACTGGAGGATACAAGACACGTCTTTTCGACTGGATCACTACTGTTGTGGAGTCAGGAAGTTTGCTTTGAGAAATTTGCTATTATTTGTTCTGTGAAGTTCTGATAGCATGGAAGGATTTCCACTGTAACATGGAACTAAGAAATGTAAGGCACATACAAAATTGTTGTAGTCCATGGAAAGCTACAAGAAATACAATCACTGAACACAGCATCATGTAAGTAAAGTTGATTTCAATCTAGAAAAGTTAAAATATGAAACAGATCGTGTCACATGTGCAGTTTCTCTAAAGAAAAGTTTCCTCCTGATGGACTTTACAAAATGCATTGCAGTGTTCATCTGCCTAATCCTTCACCAAACTGTCTGCAGTATCAATGAAGTGATACTGGCTGGGTATAGAAGAGGGCAGTTATGTTTGGAGGCAGAGATACATCATCCTTGGGTTTTTAAGAATATCATGTGGGTGAGAAGTCATTTTCACTTACCTTTAGATGTTTACAACATAGTCATCTAGGTATTTAGACTTCTTCTGTAGGTAATTGTCTGTCTAGTCAGGTTAAGATTAATTGCATGCTGCAGACAGAAATTTTCCCTCACCAATCTTCAGGGAAGCCTAGATAATTACCCCAGAAATAGATGGGTTTATATTGCAAATGTGTAAAAGTTAAGCAAAATATTTTCTGCTCCACAGTTCAGCATTCACCTCGTATCTTTTAGGCCCCCACATAATAATTCTCACATAAAACTTAGGCCATGTTGTAGTAATAGATGTACGCACGTCCCATGAAGTCATGATACACAAAACTGGTAAATGTGTTAAACTGGAACATTTGTTTCCAGACTCCCCTTTTGCAAATGGTAATGATGAGATATTGTCTGTGTTTCATGCCATGGTCACTTAACCCTCAAAAGAAAAAAAAAAAAAAAGAGACAATTCTAGGATTTAGTAGACACTCTTTTTTTAATGCAAAATTCAGCCGCTAAAAGGAGTGGGATGAGGTAAGGGCAGAGGGACAGACAGAGCAGCTCTAAGGAATACTATTTTTCCCTTCTGATTAAAAATATTCATTAAGAATTGGAGAAAATCTTTTTTAGAGGTGATTTTTTTACCATTTCCTTATGACAACTGATATGCAGTCAGAAATCTTTCCAAAATTCTGATCTCTTTCATTTGGTAGTGATAATTAATAAAACGGCAATATTAAGATCTAGCTGGACATTTTTTTGTTCAGGCTTTGCAAAATGTCCTCATGGTGTATTTGTAAATAATGCTAGCAAAGAAATAAAATGTGAAAATGAATGCATTGAATTGTTATGCTCATTTCCTTTCCAATAAATATGCAGGGATCTTCTTTTATCCCCTGAGACCAGATGTACCACATGTAATGAGATTCTGCAGAGTATCAATATGCACAAACACCACAAAAGGAATCTGGGGTATTCAGTTCATTTCAGACAAGTAGGATTAATGAGGAATGGATACATATGTATGTAAAAAGCAAGATTGGATTGAAAGTTAAGTCTTATGGACATGATCAATGTTTAAAAGAGTACTGATGTTCAATATATTGAAAAAATTCTCCCAGAGAAATTTTCTCTGGGGAAAAAATGTTTCAAAAAATCATTTTGAATAAAGCAGGCCTACTGAGAGATGAACTGAAGTTATTCACTCAATATTTCCAGGTAAAGTTTAACAGATTTTTGATTGTTTAGTCAGCAGGTTTCTGTGTTTTCTTCATCAAGCTGAAGTTGCAAGACAAGTTGCAGTTGCAAAACATCTTGTCCCAGACTTCACAGTTCTGATTCTCGCCAGTCTTCTGATTCCTCAGTGCTTAAGAAAACAGACTGCGAAAAATACATTAACTGTATGCGAACTACGGCAGTGATCTACTGCACACTGCTCAATTCTGAGACGTTTTTAACTGAATTAGATTTTACTGAGATCCACAGGGGGTATATTTGCCATATAAACTATGTAATTGTCCTGCACTGACTCTGTAAGTTCCATGCCACCTATATGGAACTACAGTCATATGATATATTTTTAATCCTGTCTGGGTCCTCCCTCGTGGATTAATCTCCTCTTTTGGATTAGAAAAATCCTGCTCATTGATATAAATAGATGAACCATTGTATTTTTAACTCCACATGGTGTCTTTGAAAATATGACTAGCAGAATATTCTGTTGGCGTCCATGAGATCATTTTGGTGGGTCTTTCTTAGCTGACAAAAACATTTATAACAAGGCCAAACCAAAAACTTGCCTGAAAAAAATCACGCCCACAAAACTATCCATATTGTGTCAAGTAGGCAACACCCCTAGTTTTACTTCATAATAGCATCTAATAAAAACAATAAACTCATACATAAAGGGGTACATTTATTCTGTCAAAGCAATTTGTGTCCCTAGCAAACAATTCCAAGAAAGAGTCAGGAAGAAAGGGTATTGAAGACTTAAAAAATCCGTAAATGCAGAATCTTATCCAAGATACACAAGCTAACCTGTATGAGATTTATTACATCCTGACTAAAACTGCTGTAACTTTTTACACAAAACTCTTCTCTCTCAATGTTCAGCAGATCCAGTGTCTCCAAAATGGTCAGTTATTACTTGACAGGTTGGGTTGTTGGGTTTGGTTTGGTTTGGTTTGGGTTTTTTTTGGGGGGGGAGGGGATTTCTCTTGGAAAGCAATTAAATCCCCAAATGAAAAGCAGCTATTCTTGATCACTTTAAAATGTATTCCCTTGATAACTTTTTTGTGATTACTTTTTTTCACTCTTAGTAATTACATTTGAAAATTTGAAATCAGAATGGAGTACTTCAAATGCTCTCAGAGTGAAATACTTCAAGGAGCCATATAAACCTGACATTTTTCCCATCAATTAAGCACTGCAACAGTGAGATAGTTTGAACTGCTTGATTTACTGATAAAGAAAGAAAATAATGGCTGTCACCCTCCTTAGATAGTCCACCAGAAAACTAATTATTGATATCAAATTCTGATCCCACTGGTATCCATGGAAATCATGCCATCAATGGACTACAACAGAAACAAGAGTTTATCCTGAGTATTAACAGGATTGGGACAAAAGTTTTAAGCAAATCTCAGCTGTCTGGATGAGCAAGATCAGCATCTTTGTGTTATTAATAGTTCATAATAATACCAAAACCTCTCCCACAACTACGAGGCAGCCCAGTTGAATTCCATTTTATTGTTTTGGCCTTGCTTACTGGGAATTGTTGAAAATTACTTTGAAAATTATCATAGTATGAACTATTTCTGCTTGCAATATTGCATTCTGTAAGATCATGAATGTTCGATGGATGCTTTCAGAATTGTGAGTTATAAATCCAGCCAACAAATTCCAGAGTACCTAATGGGTTGCTATATCATGACATTGTACACCTACTAATACCTGAAATCCTGTAGGTTTTTTTAGGTCTATATAGGCAACCTTGTTCACTGTGGTGGCACTATGTATGTGTTTAGAGCTCTGTACATGCTTAGCGCTAAATACATGATCTTTGCAGGACTGAAGGTCTTGGGAATTGCTCTCCAAATCCCATATTTAATAATGGGTTGTATCCATTTTCTGTGCTAAGGTACATACAGTGGATAAATGTTTATAAGTCATCTCAGCTGTGATACTTTTCTGAGAGTCTATGTTGTTCCATTGGAAAGGAACATATGAGTTATCAGGCTGGGAATAGGAAATCTCTACAAAAATGAATCCTCAGGTTCTGTCCCCTTCATTTTTTTCCTGAAACACTGAGATTTCTAAGAAGTTCTAAGGTTGCCAAGACCACAATAGTATTCTAGAGAAGATTTTTCAGGTAACAGTTTGCTTCAGAAGTTTGTTTTCACTACAGACAATAAATTGGTGTGGCTTTATTTACTTAGTTAGTTAGTCAGTCAGTCAGTTAATAAATTCTTGGATAAAACTCCCACAGTACTGCTTTCTGAACCACAAGGCAGATGTTATTTGTTTCTTAGCAAAGTGTTGCATATTGAAAATTGCTATTTAGAAACTTGAGTCTTAAAGAATCTGCTCATCTTCTTCACTCATCGTCTCTTGGGATCATGTTATTTCCAAGAGGGTTCTCACTGAAAAAACTTCTAGTCATCTGGGTTGGAAAGACAGACTTTAAAATAAGAATCCACTACGTATTCCTCTTGGGATGAATGTTAAAAAATAATTTTCAGGATTCAATGTTAAAATTAATTTTTACTTCAAGCAGAGCAGGAGCTAGTTCTAGTTATAGGGGAAATAAATGCCGTAGACCTCCAGTTTGGAGACAACAATTCTGGTAAGTTCCCTATGTGTGTGGCCTTCATTCTTACCCACTGATGCAGCAATGAAAAGGCCTTTTTGAGCCCTTTCAACAGTACTCCAGGAGAAGCTCTTTCTTCGCATAGCTTAAAATTAACAGTAAATTACATTCAGTTATGAAGTGTGTTCAAAGTGAGAATACTTCTTCAAAACCATATCTTGAAACTGACAAGAGCTGAGATGCTCTTTTGACAGATTTTGGGATTTAAATCAGAAGAGCTGGATCTCCAGCTGTGGGATTGATAAGTCTTAAACTTGATCTTTGACAATCAGCCAAAAAAGATTTAGAAAATCTATATGGATTATCAGTAGTAAATACAATTATACAGTTATGTTTAAAATTGTACGTTAAGCAATGCCATCCTGCTGAGAACAGGTAATGGCTACTCAAGGACAGAAGAAAGTATAAATTTCCAAACACAGAGATATTGCTACATTGCATAGGATGCAAGTGGGAAATATAAGAACAGTACACAACCTGATATTGTGTTTGGGATGCTTTATGTCTCTGACAACTTGGTAGTCCACAATTCATATGTTCCAAATTCTGCTCTTAGCAATATTAGTAAATATTTTTTCCTACACTCTTGACTTTCATCCTGATTAAAACAGAACTGTAATAATATAGTCCAGAACTACTTCCTAGGGGAACTGAGGGGACAGCAGCCTCTATAATTAACACTGGCCCGTGTCACCAATGCTCTCGTGCCACAGCTGCAAGGCTGCACCAGCTCCCCCAGTGCCTTGTCTTCTCTTGAGCAACTGAAAGCAAAATTCACCTGTTCTACAAAATGGATGCAACCCATACAAGCCATCAGCAGCAAGTAGATCAAAAGTCCAAAACAAGTTTGTCCCCAAGCCAAGGAATGAACAAAGCTGTTAAGATATAGGATATTCCTACGGTTATGATTGTTTTGTGAATCCACATTTACTTGCTTGCTGTCTTGTAACAGCCATCTGAACAACCCTAATAGGGCAGATGTAGCAGCTTTAGTCCTGAGCCCTTGCCTGGTCACACACAAAAAGTGTTAAATTTGCATTTCAAGTTGATGCAACTTCTTTGTGTTTGTGGGACGTTTCTGTGTCTGGAGTCCCCACTCACAGCCCATCTGCTCTGGGTCCTGGTGGCAAGGACAGGTGCCTGATGGTTTTGTAGTAGCTTAAAGGTATTCCCCAAAATAGGTAATAGCTAAATTTCTTCACATCAAAGATTTCTAACACAGCTATTGATTCTTCTGAATACCATAAGACTTGGTGAAAACCATTAAAAAAAATGTATATAATTTGTTGCCTCTGTGTTCTCATCACTGAAAATTATTCTTTGGCATCTGATTGGATATCCAGATCTCTTCTCTATACTTGGGGTTTTTTTTCTCCAAATGTATGTAGTTTGAGTGTTTGCTGTCTTACTTGTCTTGCAACCAACAACCAGTACTGTCTTGCAAAAAGTATTTCATACCACAGAAAGCCAACTGAGATTTGTCCATAACTTTTCAGGGTCATCAGTTGATCAAAATCCTCTCTAGGTGATTCAGCACACTGTCCTGTTCCTTATGTACCTGTCAACATTCTTGATCTTCATTTGGAAATATATTGTATTTCCAGATAGCTCTATTCAATTTGCAGTAGGTTTGAATTGGCTGCTCACTACCCCACCCATGCCTACCATACCCCAGACCATTTCCTTGCTGTCTCTAAGGACAAGACCATAAAAGACATGTTAAAAATTGGTTGTGCAACCAGCAGGGAAATTTTTGGTGAAAGACAGAGAGGTTTAGCCATTGAAACTAAATTAGTTTTTTTGATTGCAGAGTAGAATTTGTTCAAAATGAAAGAAGATAAACAGGAGAAAAATATTAAAGAATATGTGAAATAGTCAAAAACAAGTCCCTATTCTAAACAAGGGATTTGAATCTCATTTTCAACCAGGAGATGTAAAACTGTTTTCATTTACTTTTTTTCATGGGAAACTTTTTAAAATTTCATTCTGAAGCAACAAGAAGTGTTGGAAAACTTGAAAATCCTCAGAAGGCAGGAAAACTTCTTCCTATCCATCTTTAATATGAAAAAGGATAAGAGCACTGGCCCATAAAATCAAACTGGAGTTTGCAAGATGTACAGATTCTCCAAACTGATGTAATGGATTTTGATAATGCTGAATCATAATATTCCCATGTAGTTGTAGCAACAAGGAATATAAATATTAAAACCCCATGAATCAAATTTAGTGATGTAAAGTCCAGATGCCAAAATTATAACATCAAGAGACAGGTGCAACAAGTAGAGTTTGTATGGAAAAGATGAAGAAGAATTAACATTTAACTAAAAATATATGATCATTAACATTTGTATATCATGTTAAATGCTGTGGTTCTGCTTGTTGCAACTTTTTTCATTCTTGCACATTAGCAGGACTTACCTGTTGATCTATTTATTTGTCATTTCCCGATATGNTGACAATATCTGTTTGTATTGATATTCATTTGGGTCATAGAAGACAAGGAGCTTGCAAGCAGGAGAACAGAGAATCAAAAGATGAGAGCATCTTGTCATTTGTATCTATAAAAGTATTTTCATAGCTGTCTACACCGTGATGGGGGAAATGTGAAGGAGTCTGAGTGCCCAGGCTTTGGAATAGGCTGTGAATATAAGATGGGGTCCCTCAGTATTTTGATGCTATCTGTGATGAAATTCATTGTCTTGTCTTATCATCATCAGCATCTATGTTAGCTTGGTTAAATCTAGCTGAGATGCTATGATTCCGTAACTCAGCTCCACCACATATAAACTTTAGCAAGGTGTTTCATGAAGTCACCTTTCCCAGATTTGTTTTCTCTGCATTTAAAATTTGATCATAGTGCCACTATAGTCAGAGCTTCTTCCCTCTTCTCCTGCTGCTTCTTACTTACATTTCTCATTTCAGTTCTAGATGTAACATGTTGCTAAACTCTGCTTGGCAGAAACAATTGCCCCTTGTGAGAAAAATCTATATGATACTCATGGGATTGGGATGACACACATCAGAAATTCTCTTTTGTATCTCGTCTCCCTTCCGGTTAAATAGATCTTGGACAGATTTTCAGAACTGGTGAACTCACTTAGATATTCAAGACACAATTTCAAAAATGATGTATTCATCAAAGTGAAGGTGGGATAAATTTCTGTGCATAGACCAATGCATGACAGCACCCTGATCTCCTAAGGAACATGCATGGATCAGACACCTCTTTGACGACAGAGTAGTAAAAGACTACCAGCATTAGCTTTAAATTATTCAGTTCAGGTATAAGTAATGGCACAGTCACAGGCTCATTTGCCTTGCCACTTGGCTTCTGAAACTATACCTTAGATGCTTTTGAAAATTTTACCTTAAGTGAAATTTCCTACATTCCCATTTGGAATTGAAACTTCCGCCTTGAAAACCTTCCCTTGCAGCAGTTCCTCCTGAAGTGAAGGGGTGAGTTGAACAGGCGTATGGCAGCTCTCCAAGCTATTTTGGTGGTAGTGGTTTTCATATGATTCATTTGAACAGCAACACCTTCTTGCCTTGTGACTGTAAATAGTGCGCTCATCTGGGGAATGACAAGTCGTGACAAGGCTAGTGATGAGTTGAATCAAAGAAGAAAAAGGTCATCTCTAAAACACTAATATTGAGGTTCAAATATTGTAATTGCCTCAGTAGAAAGGGATCTCTGACTGCCATATTTATCCTTCATGGGATACACATCATGGGATGCATCATGGGATGCACAGGATCTCACTTACCACCATAGCAACAGAGGGATTACAAAGCCTTTATTCAGGAGAGTTATGGAAAGGACTCCCGTTCTCATCTTCAGTCCCTCTGAAGCCATTTATTTGGACTTCACAAAAGACATTCAATAACAGATGAAACACAGTCTACTGGGTTGAACATTGGCTTGGGATCTATTGGCACCTGACTTGGGAATTGTTCCCAACTCTGTCATTAACTGCTGTGCGATGTTAAAGTGTTTTTTTTTTTTTCCCATGCCTTAAATTCTCCATCTTTATGACACAGATAACACTCCAGGCATGCCAAAAAACAATACCGAAAAAAGCTAACTGGGTTTTTTAATCTTATTCAAGGAAAGAAAGGAGGTACCAAAGTTTATCTGAATAAGAACCCTTAATAATTTAAAATACTGTTGGCTATTTCAGTGTATCATTTAGGCAGCCACTGGCAGTTCTGAGACTGTGACAAAAGCCTAGAAATGCTGGTGGTATTTCATAGCATCGTACCATTTCCCAAGCGTATTGACTGCCTTTTACTGGGCTATTAGATGTTACTTCTGGTATACAGCAGGGAGGGAACCCATTCAACAATCCTAATTAAGTGAATTCATGATATATGGTATTTAAATACAGCAATGTAAGTTCCTGATTAATCACCCATCAGCAATAAGTCATCATTATGAACTCTGCTTCTGAAGATATTGAAACACAATATTAAGCAGTTATTATGCACTCCTTCCTCAATATTTTATGAATCTGTTCCAAGGATTTATGACACTGACTTAGTGCTGCATCACAGTTTACATATACACATTAAAGCTGTCATATTAAACACTTAATTCTTAATTGCCATTAAGGTATTAGAACAGCCTGGCCAAACTTTAATTTCACTGTGAAATCTTTAGATCTGAGAAGTTTTAAGACCTTTGTTTCTCCTCTCTTAATCATCAAACCCTAAACAAAAGATACTGATTTTCACCTAAACCTTCTTCAGCTACTGCAAAATCCTCCCAGAGTGCTCCAGCGTAGCCCTCACTCAACAGTTTCCACTAAAAGTTTCCTATGAGAGTTTGGCCTAAGTGATGGCTGATCTCAGGGCTTGTCCCAGAGGATTTAGTACCTCCTGTGTAACGCACAACTTCTGTTGTGCATGGCTTTATATCGTTAAATCTGAATAACTCAGCCATCTGTGTTAAATAACTAATTTGGGGGAATTAGCATTTCAGAGATGTCTTTTATAAAAAATTTAAGTCTAGTGCACTATTAACTTCCAGCACATACAATTACTCGCTTGATTTTATATCCATATTTTTGTATTTTATAGTCTCATTCTCACACAGTCCCAATAATAAAACTGCCCACAGTGCCACAATCCTTGTATGATATCTGATAAAAAGCACTATCACTGAAGTACCTCCCTCAGTTTCTACAGGGTCCAATATCTATTTTTTCTATCATGACAGCACTTACAAATTACTTCAACTAAGGACTTTAATTACTACATGAACACCAAATAATTAATGAATCTTTGAAGTAACTTTGGGAGACCGGAATGAATTATGGATAAATGAAGACAAACAAGAATTTTGATTTGCTAAATTTCAATAGAAAATGAGGAGCAGAATGAAGAACAGCACTATCTGCTTCAAGACTCCTACTTGTCTTTGCAACTCACCCAAATACATTTTCTCTGTTTCTATTATGAATACTAACACTTTCCCTGTCCCTTCCATTTCATGACTTACCACTATGGTCCATATGGTCATAAAATCTTTCCTGTAAGATATGAGTCTTGGCTTGAAAAGCTTCTTAAAGGCAGCCGTCCCCAATTATATGTAAGTACATTCCTGCTGGGCTTCCTAAAAGCCTAGCATCATCTCAGCAATAATCTCTTTCATGATAAATTCTTTACAAAATATTAACATGTCAGGCCTGATTCTCTTACAAAGAGCACTCTCCACCACGTCAACAATGTAAAATTGTTTGAAAGGGACTGCAAACATCATTTACATCCTGGTTTTGCACCACAAAGCCAGTTAGTGGGACAAATGAGAGTGGGGCTAACTAGGTTTGGAATCAAAATGTGCTTTTAATTGGATTCTGACAAGAAAACTGCTTGAAAACCTGCAAGGGTAACACTTCGAGCAACCATGCTGGAAACAGAAGCTTTCTAAGAGAGTTCTGTGCAGGTTTGTGTCGTGGTTTAACCCCAGCCAGCAGCTCAGCCCCACGCAGCTGCTCGCCCACTGCCCCCTGGCAGGACTGGGGAGAGAATGGGAAAAGTAAAAAGCTAGAAAACTCATGGGTTGAGATAAAAACAGTTTAATAGGTAAAGCAAAAGCCACACACACAAGCAAAGCAAACCAAGGAATTCATTCCCCACTTCCCATGGGCAGGCAGGTGTTCAGCCATCTCCAGGAAAGCAGGGCTCCATCACACATAACCATTACTTGGGAAGACAAATGCCATCACACCGAACGCCGCTGCCCCCCGCCCTGCTCTTCCTCTTCCCCAAGCTCCTTATAAACTGAGCGTGATGTCATATGGTATGGAATATCCCTTTGGTCAGTTGGGGTCAGGTGTCCCAG
Source organism: Aramus guarauna (assembly GCA_013400195.1). NCBI lineage: Eukaryota > Metazoa > Chordata > Aves > Gruiformes > Aramidae > Aramus > Aramus guarauna. Next base: position 409,632 of record VXBL01005756.1, on the reverse strand, counting down.
CTGTGTCCCCTCCCAACTCCTTGTGCACCCCCAGCCTGCTCACTGGTGGGGTGGGGTGAGAAGCAACAAAGGCCTTGGCTCTCTGTAAGCACTGCTCAGCAACAACATCTCTATATAACAAAAACATCTCAATATCATCAACAGTGTTTCCAGCGCAAATCCAAAACACTGCTCTATACTAGATACTACGAAGAAAATTAACCCTCTCAGCTGAAACCAGGAGAGTCTGGATTTCATTTCTTTAGCTAGCTTATTCTTCATGCCTATTTAGCACCCTGTGGCAGTACAATCAATGGCTTTCACCTTCCAGTTTTTATTGATGTTCGCTGGAGTTTCTTTACGTGCCTGCATTATCTATTTTTTTGTATTAATCCACCTCCCTTGCTCTCTCTGAAGTTTCATGATGGATGTTTGAAACTGATTTGAGAGATGCTTCCTTTAACATTGTACTGATAAATGCCCATAGAAAGTTTGCAACCAGTAGATGCAGGTACTTGTAAACACATTTATAATGATGTCAATTAAAATAATAAACAACACATTTCAATCTATTTCACCTCAATAGTAAAGATGAGGTATCTGTGAAAAATGTAGTCATATATGTAGAAAAAAAGATGTATTTTAATAACAATAATAATTAAACAAATATACTGAAAAAAGATTTACTTGCCCCTGCAATAACCATTTAGGCCATGGAGCCAAGCAGGTTGTTACACACAAGCACTTTTGTTAGTGCAATGCAATGCAGTCCATATGAATGTGTTTAAATCCTTCTTTAGGTGAGCAATCAGTGCTTTAAAATATCTGGATACTCAAATTTCTCACAATGAAATTTGGGAGATCTACTCAGGTTAGTAATTAAATTCTATCTGTTTTCCCACTAAAAAAGAAATTCTTAAAACAAAACAATCAGGCCAAAGCCATTCAAAATTAACTCGATTACCAATCAACCCATCAGCATCTCTTCATCTTAGTGTTGAGGAATAACACAAATTTAGCTTTGGGGAATGAAACTCCAACCATATTAGAGCCATATTTGCCCAACTGAAGTGAAGGCCTCAGAATTGATCCAACTAAAATAGTGAAGTATTGAATCAGATTCTGAGGTTCAGATTCTGCTTTATTCTATGTCCCAATGATTGTGCAGCAGGCATCCGCTATATGAATATGATCCGAAGAGAAGAGAAAGGGGAACAAGCCAACATTTTGCTCTTTGCTTCATTTTGACCTTTCCACAGACCTGTGGAGACATCTAAATCCACCACAAATCCAGGGCTCTGGGTGTTTTGAAGTGATTAATCTGCAGGGAGCCTGGAGACAATTCATCATTCCTGTTTCCCTACTAGAATTGCAGGAAGAAAAAAAAAAAAAACCACAGAAGAATTTAGCTACTTCTTTGTGAATCTATTTTCCTGGTTCCTCTGAAAGTTTTCCAGGAAAAGGCTGGCATTCAAACTGCCACAGGTTGGATGAGGGGCTAATAAAGAGACACTTGTTCCCTGTGCATGTGGGGTCTGGTGGGATTCAACGGGATCACCACAGACCTCAGAGGTGCAAGGAAAACCCTTAAGGAATTCATCTAAACAGAACTATATGTTTCATTTATTTATTTTGTGGGCTTCCACCTCAGAATAAGTAGCAGAAAAGCATCAGATTTAGACTATTACTCTTTTAAAATTTTCTTGCAAATAAGCATCAGCGTATTCAGTAGTTAGCTTTTGAAAAACAGAAATACTGCTCGCCTGATGCTGTATGTGTAATTTGCACAAACTAAGCAAAAAGCTAAATTTTCCAGTTAGGCCGTCTGAGATTGTAAGAAGAATGGTTTATCAAATCTCATGCTAATTCACAATAATGCCGTGTAATTAGAATTTAAAAATCTTACCTTTGTAAAGGTTGTTGTACACAGACTCTTTCAGATTTATCTTTGTGATTTTGAAGTGTTGCCATTACCAACAGTCCTAAACCCTACCGATTCCTCAATGCTTAATACAACACTGCAAATTTCTTTATGTTTTATTAAAGGAATTTCAAAAATTCATTTTGCTAAGAAAGCATCTTTAAATACTAAATCTTCATTAAAAGTAAAACTTCATTAAAGTATTTCTGCTTTCTCCTTTGAGTGGCCTAAGGCTACAGTCAGGCACACAAGGATTAAGATTGTTCTGTTTCCATTATTTTTTCAGAGCTCCTTTCCTCTCCCATGTTGGTTCTGTTGTTGACACTAGACAACTTGCACAACCTGGATAGTTGAGGCTGGATGAAGTGAATCCCAGCCCAAGACAGATAATAGCAATTGTTCCCTGGCTAGATAGCTACCGTCCAGTGTAAAACTACTTCTTAAAAGGGGAATCCCACTTCCAGACAGACTTATTTGTCCTCTAATGAGATATATCTTAAGGGTTCTTTATCATGTCCCCAGTTTCTGGCAGAAAGGGCTGCACTGATCAGAGCTGCAAATGGTCTTTACAGCAGCAGGAACGGAGAACTCCCCTGCTTGGCTGATGCAGAAGCTCAGCCCCATTTTTTCAGCATACAGACTTGTGCATGATGCACCAACGCAACAGCATCAACTCAAGCGCTGAGTTATAAGAACACATTTGTTTCCACTGATTTTATGCAACAATTCAGCTTTCTGATGACAATATTTTACAAAAGTCTGATTTTACTAACTATTCTTAATCTTTGCTCATTTTCCCATCTTGATGAAGCATTCAGTGCCTTAGAATAATTTTCAGCAGATTTCTTGAAACTATTTCATGCTCTATGCTTTTTTGCAGATCTGCTACTGGCCTGAAATGCTTATAGTTCTGCAATGTGGATGAGCATTTTTGGTGTTAAAAACTTTTGTTAAAGAAAAAAAAAATCAGAAATTTCATCTTCATAATTTCTTGCTATTGTTTTATATTATTTTAAACAAGCAAACACCTTTCAAAATTGGGTGAGACTTAAAGGTCATTATATAGCATTTGAGATGCAAAAATATACAATCCATGTGTTCTATTTTAGCTTGTATATAGTTGTGCATAGCATGTTGGGGGAAAAAAGGTTTCTGGAAAAGTTATAGTAAAATGTATATGTACAGCTTTGCAGATATTCCCATTAAAAGAATAATAAAACGTGAAAAAGCTTGTGGTTTTGGTTTTTTTTTTTTAAAGATCATAATTTCATGAAAAATGAATGTGAACTCTATCTGAGCTTTATTCTATATCTACCTTTAAGAAAGGAATACTAGGAAATATTTCTAAGCATGTCAAGTATTTATGAGGTTCAGATTATCTACAGTCTATAACCAAGAATGGAGAAAGAGCGAAGTGCCATGATTTACCCATGATTAATCAGGAATGCCTCTGGCAGACCTATCCTTCCTCCTTCTGGTTGTAGCGGTGCCTTGAAAGAGTAGCAGGCTACACTTACATTTCAGTTAATCATGTGGTATTTTGGAAAATTCAAACACAACATTTCCTTTTTATACAAACATTCCCAAAATGAGATGTTTCACAAGCTGAAAGCAGCTTCATTACGTTTCAATTTATTTTTCTAGTACTTCATGAAGTGCTTTTTCATCTGACAATTTAAAATGCATCCCACGGATAGAAAAGTGCAGGCCGTACTACACATAAAGTGAACAGAGCCTTTAAACAATGTTTTTGCCTGTAAAGGAAAAGAACAGCAACTGAGAGATATAAATCAAATTGTTGATCATTGAAATACTGCAGTGAAAGGTAAAACTAACAAGAATAAAGAAATGTGTGAGGTTTCTTTTATGCATCACCAGCCTCTGCTTGAAAACCAGACAATAAACACTCTTTTCATAGAGTAAGGTGAAAGGGTGTTGCTTTGTGCATTTTGTGAGCCAAATTAACTATGCATGTACTCCTATCCAAATCATGAAGTTGCAAAGTGCCATAAAATGAAGAAAATTTATAATGCCAAAAAATATGGCAGGCATTAGTAAAAATTCAGTGTAATTTGATTGCTATGTGCTGCTTGTTTCGGTTGATTTCCCAGAGCCACACCTCAGGAAAGAAAAATAAATCATTTGATAATGTGTACTTGAAATTTTACCTGCATAAAATTCTATAATTGCACTTCCTACAGAGAAGCAAATACAGATGACTGCGTGCTATGCCAAAAGCCAGAAAAATGATGCAGAATCCCATGTGGGCTATTTGTGTGGCCCAGAGTGAGTTTCATAATCTCTGAGGATTTCAGGCATTCCATCTGCAAACCCAGAGATACTAAACTCATCTATCCTGGAAATATCATAATACTCAAATTCTGGATTATTTTTCTTGGCTTGGATTTTATAAACACAATATGATATAATGTTTGGAAAGGACTCTATGATCCTCTATGATGGTATGTGTGCTGTAAAATATACAAGTGACTTAAAATGTACAGCTGTATGAATAATGCCTCTTTAGTTCAGTACCCAACTGAAGAGAAAAAAAAAAAACCAAACAGCTGAAACAGAGTTGATATGAAATGGGAATATTTTAGCATTTTTTTACTCTTAAAAACTTCATTTCAGATTAACCCAAAATGTTTAATTCTCCCAAGAACACTTGATTCCTGTTCAATTTATGTGAAGAAGTCACCGTGTCCTACAGACAGTGTGCCACATCCCACCCACCCAGAGAGGGGGAGCCAAGCTGAGAGAGCTGAGTGCCCACCTCATGCCTCTGGCAGTTCTGACAAATATTTCATTAAAACATTTTGGCAAAGAGCTAAGGAAATAGTTGCACAAAGAAACAAACTTTTTCAGGTCTGAAACAGGACAATATTTATCCAATGTGACTTTATCAGGTAGATCATGGCACAATTATGATTTTCCTCTCCATTCATAGGAGCAGAGTTTGCCTTTAAAAAAAAAGGAAATGGACATGAAAGTGGTCAAGTCTGCAATAACATCTAAAAAGTGGAGATTAACCTCCCTGGGGAAAAGACAGTTCTGTATAACTACATGGTCCCTAATACCAAAGCACACTTTGAAACTCTTCTAGTTTGCAATAAAAACTCTTGAGAAGCATTAGCGGTTCTCCTGCCTTGCCTGCCTACAGTTCCCTCACCGTGCTCCACTTGCTCCATCCCCACTGCGTTGGGCTTTTTTAAGTTTGTGAAGAATTTGACCTGAACCAAGGGATAGGACTAGTCCCATCCCCACATCCCAGAAGGGCTGGCAAGACAAGGTGGTTCCTACCTTTGCTCTATGTTTTATGTAAATCCACCTGGATGGGGGAGCGCAAGGCTATTTCACTTCATATCTGCATCACGTGTCATTGCCAGCCACTTTTGTGATTAATTGTCTTGGATTTCTGCTGAGCACATTTCCAAGACAACCTTACCCAAACTCCCCAACACTACATAAATCAGTAAATGACTAATGAAGCTTTAAAAATAGTATTATTATAGTTTAGTGAAGCTGAGCAGCTATTACAAATCTGTGCCTGTCTTGAAGCTCAGTGTTCCATCTTCAGGTGTGAAGAAAGAGTCAGGTACATACATGCGTAACTTTTACCCAATATTCTCAACTGAAAAACCTTTTAAGACCTTCTCTGCATGAAAATGATTTCTTAAAAAGTCTCTGTGGAATCTCATTTGATCATTAGGGGGTACATGAAAAGTGATAGTACACACTCATACAAGACTATTCAAAATGTAATAATGAATTCCTGATTTTCAGCAAAATCGAGCTAAAATTATTGTCATTTCTGCCCTTCTTCAGAAGGGCTGAGCAAGGAAGTCTGCTTTACAGCGTTTGTCAGGTAACTGGACACTGCTGATCATTTACAGTGGTTGTGCCATGTCTAGACTTGCAGACAACCAAAGTTATAAATCCAATTCTGGGCATGAAACATCTGTGTCAACTAACCCTAGATGCTGTTTCATGAAAGGGGGTGAGCTAACCAAGCTACTCACTGCCTCCAAGCAGAAGAGTTTCCATTCCTCATCTCCACACTCCTCCATCCCCTTGACTTCCTACTCACCTATTCCTGGCTCTGGCAAGTTGTGTAGATTCCTCTGTGAGCTGATTCAGCTCAACAGCCTGGCAGAAGACTAACCCATGTGTAGATTTCTGTTGAGTGAATGAACTGAATCTTGCATCTTGTCATGTGCAATACAAGTAAAACACCATCTACATCATAAATTACCTCAGCAGAACAGGGAAGACCTTTTCTTAAGAGTCAAGCTGAGTAAAAGAACAGTTATGATCCTATTTTTTAGAACTTTTTCATAGCTCTTAGAATGAAAGCAAATCCCTGCATTTTCCCTAAAATATCCAATTCTTACTGTGAAGCACAAGTGACATTTCAGAAGACAGAAGACTTCCTCGGTTCATTTAGTTCCTGCATGGGATAATGCTCCCATCGCTAAATTCTTAATGTTCACCTAGTGGCTTAGCATCATCTCCAAATGTTATTGAAGTGCTATAGACCTCATCTTTCAGATTAAAAATTACTCTTAGATAATACTCCTTCTAAAGCATCTCCTAACAAATTTAATTGTCGCTTATTATAACAGATTATTTTCAGGCTTTTATTTTAACATTTTGCAAGCCTGAGAAAAATGTTGTAGCTAAATTTAGTATTCATCAAATTGCAGTTTCTATTATCAACTACTATTGACTACAGGCCTAGCAGTCTGACCTTGTTGCTGGGGATGGTTATGGAGCAGTTCATCTTGAGTGCCATCACTCGGTATGTATGGGACAATCAGGTGATCAGGCCCAGTCAGCATGGGTTCCCGAAAGGCAGGTCCTGCTTGACCAACCTGATCTCCTTCTATGACAAGGTGACCCACTTAGTGGATGAGAGAAAGCCTGGGGATGTTGTCTACCTGGACTTTAGTAAAGCCTTTGACACCATTTCCCACAACATTCTCCTAGAGAAACTGGCTGCTCATGGCTTGGATGGGGAGACTCTTCACCGGGTGAAAAACTGGCTGGATGGCCAGGCCCAAAGAGTGGTGGTGAATGGAGTTAAATCCAGTTGGTGACCAGTCACAAGTGGTGTTTCTCCAGCGCTCAGTACTGAGGCCAGTTCTCTTTAATATCTTTATCAATGACCTGGACGAGGGGATTGAGTGCAATCTCAGTAAGTTTGCAGATGACACCAAGTTGGGCAGGAGAGTTGATCTGCT
>VXBL01005756.1:370417-402476 GCA_013400195.1 Aramus guarauna | reverse complement strand
GCTCTGGAATGGGCTGCCCAGGGAGGTGGTTGAGTCCCCGTCCCTGGAGGTATTTAAAAGAAGGATAGATGAGGTACTTGAGGACATGGTTTAGTGGTGGGATGGCAAGGTTAGGTTAGTGGTTGGACTTGATGATCTTAAAGGTCTTTTCCAACCGAGATGATTCTATGATTCTATGATTCTATGATTATCACTCTCTACAGCTACCTGAAAGGAGGTTGTAGCCAGGTGGGTGATGGTCTCTTCTCCCACTTCACAAGTGATAGAACAAGGGAAAATGGCCTCAAATTGAACCAGGGGAGGTTTAGATTGGATATTAGGAAAAAATTCTTCACTGAAAGGTTTGACAATCATGGGAACAGACTGCCCAGGGAAGTGGTTGAGTCACCATCCCTGGAAGTATTTAAAAGACGTGTAGATGTGATGCTTAGGGACATGGTTTAGGCATGGATTTTGCAGTGCTAGGTCAAGGTTGGACTCAATGATCTTAAATCTCTTTTCCAACCTAAACAATTCTATAATTCTATTATAAATATAAATTTATGTCTAATCCCTGAAATAGTTTTGATTCTCATATAAAGTTATTGTCCAAATTCACAGAGCTTCTGCACAAAGATACTGGGATCTAGTCCTAAAATTTTATATGTATATGTAGGTGTCTATCTTTGAGTTATGTATCTCAGGATTCCTCCCACCGCAATCAGTGGCAATATGGTCAACGTGCTCACAAGAGACCTGGAGAGCTCTGACATCTTTCTCAAAGTTGCTCACTTAGTGCTATCTGGGACCATTTGAAATAGTTTGTTATATCATTCCTGGCCTCCAGCTGTCATTCCAGAAGGATACAGCTCTCCTGTCATATCTGTCATATATATCTGTCTGTACCTGTGTTATATCTGTCAGTCTCCTACTAATATGAAGGATGAAGCACTGAATTCCTCTGTGAAGACAAATTAATTACTCTCCAGGCTGCGTTGGCTCCCTGTTGGCTAAACATCCCATTGACATGAACCTAGACACTTAGCTCACATGTTGGCACCTAAATTAAGGTTTCAGACTCACCACTGTGAGATGTTGTCCTTATCCTACAATTAAAGGTTGTAGCAAACGTTTGGAATATGGGAGACCTAGATGCAATTCCTCTTCTGTATTTAAGAAAGTTTGTACATCTCATCATTAGCCAGTTGGCTATTAATTTCAATTTCTCTGCTGGAATGGTTCAGATTTTTTATACAATGCTCAGTGACTACAGGGAGAATTAAAGGCAACTAATATTTTACCCCACAAGTTCAGACTTTGCAGAAGAGAGATATTTGGATCCCAGTGCCTAGTTATGTGCTCCAGTGATTGCTTAACTGTTCTCAGACAGTGGAATTATGTCAACAAAAAGTACGGAAATGTGATTCTCATAATAATTTTGACCACTTTCATAGGAAAAGGAATATATTTTTAAGAATACATTGGTAAATGAGTTAAAATTGATGTTAAATTTTAAACTTCCTGACTGATTATTATGAGCAATTGGGCCAAACATAACCCTTTCTGGTGGCCTTTTGTTTGTTTGTTTTTTTTTTTTTGAGGTAGGCAATTTGTATTGAATGAATCAAATACACTTCATTTTAAATTTTGCTGAAATATCAAAATATCAAATGATCACACAGCTCTGATTTTCCATACCTATACTTGTTTTACTAGCTTTTATGCTATTATTTCATTTTTAAAATTCTGATTCCAAAGAAATCCACTGACAGAGATGGCTATGTCAGAATATTGGTGTTTAACTGAATATATATTCTAGCAAGATATGATCTTCACTGTGATTTTTGTACTTGATCTATAAAATGAAACATGTGCCAAATAATTACTCCGCACATCCAGTTTAAGCTAGTATTTAAGAAGCCTTGAAAGGTAAGATAATCTTTTTTTTTTTACCATATAATGTTCATCCTCATCAGTAAAAGACTAGCTCTTAAAGCCTTCAAAAAACAGCAATTTTCATCTACCTGGTGTATTTTAAAAAGGAAAGAATTAGCCACTGTAAGTAATGATTCTGCTGTCAGACAAATGCAGAAAAGAGCAGTACCGACACTCAAGGGATTTAATACTGTTAAAATGAAAAAAAAAAAAAAATCATCTGTTTTCATCAAGATAATATTCATAAGTACATCTTCTAAGAAAAAAAAAAGATACTCAAAGCCTTCAAAGTTAATCAATTCCAAAAGAAACTACCAGATATGCTCAGCCATTTTTCGAACAGAACTTGTATGAACTATGATTAATAACACAATTTAAAAATATAGAATTCCTAAATTAAATGCATTATTATTAGAAACACATGTGGGGTAATGTGAGCTTAAAGAAGTGGTCATACTATTAATTGCTAATGGATAGTCTTTCAAAACCATGTGTGTATCTCACAATGTAAAACAAGCATGCCATGGAATTTTCAAAAGTAGTTTAAGTATTTAAATGCTTTCAGAAGTTTGTAACAATTCCTCAAATTGCCTATTCCCTTTTTTAGGAACCTAAGATGGTCTTGGGCAGTAATCTAGCCTTGAAGCATCTAGAAGAGGAGATTACTAAAACTGTTCATGTAGATTTGTGAGTAAATTCTTCTCAGATGTTTTTCCTCTCACAGCTGGAATAAATTGATCTAACTTGTCCCTGGTGGGACAACTGTTTGAAACAAGTTCAAGAAAAAATTACATTTAAAATTTCAAATTGGAATGCATGATCAAAATTTTTATATTTTCCACCATGAAAAACTGTACAGCACTGAAAAACTTTAGTCTGATAATAGCAAAATGTTACTTCTTGATGTTGGGGAAAATCTCCTAAATCATATATTTTGTACTGATATAAAAAGTAAAATAAAAACCTTTCAGCATTGCCTCAACAAAGCAAAACTATGTTTCAACAATCCCCAGTGCAATCAGTGACATTAACAGAAGCATAAGCAGAATACCCTGAAGATAACCATCCATGGGTGAATCAAGAGCAGAGATTAATTCTTCTGCTGTATTTGTCTAAAACTAGATATTTTTTTTTCCCCAGAAGATCTGGGGAGAATATATTCTTTCAACATCAACTAGACCTCAAGAAAACTTCCTCTTTAATGAAACCAAAATGTTTCCCTGAAACATAATTTTCTGTTTAGAAAAGGTTTATTACATCTTGGATTAAAATTTTGGTCAAAGTAAGGGAATGAAAGAGAGAGAAAAAAGGGAAGTGAGAAAGAACAGCAATACACACCGATGTTTCATCTTTACAAGAGTCAATAACCCAATGTTTATCTGCAATGGAAACAAAATCTAGGTGACGGTTCAAACCACTAGCCTAAATCATCCACCAGATCCTAATTCTCCTGTACTGCAAAGAAATACTAAAGTTTTTTACCTATGTTAGCCATTCCCTGGATTTTTCATTAAAAAGTAAAAAAAAAAGAGAGATTAATTCCATTCTGTTATAGAATGAAAACAAATTATAAGTTATTGAAATACGTGGCCCCACATTATTAAGGTTTTCCAGTCAGCTCCAGGCTCAGCCCCGTGACTCGTCTGTGCACTCAATGTTCAATAACAACCTGCAGGACTGGCTCTTGGCATTGAGGGTGCACTGTACATTTTAACGAAGAGATCATGGTCTAATTAATTCTTAAGATACACTTGAACAAAGTATTTGCTGTCTTTAACTTCCCTCTTATTCTTAAAAGCTTCACATATTTTTTGCCGAGGGATAAAGCCACACGTTCCGTCTCCATCCCCTTCCAACAGTGGTTCTGAGCAGCGCTCACCTTCACGGAGGCCAGTCCCTACTCGGCGCTCTGCCCTGTGCCGGGGAACACATGTGCCATTTTACACTGTATCTGTGTGTGTGTGTGCACCTCCTCACAAATTCTGTGCCTTGACTCATGCGCAATTATGGCACTGAAGTGACTCAGCTTGGAGTGTTCATGGAGTCGCTTGAAAAATCATAGTTGCAAGTGCAGATTAGCCACACAATTATCAGATTTCATGGTGCATGCAACTATTTTAAGGTAATTTATGTGTTTATGTCTTTTTTAAGTGTTTTGGAAATAAAGTAGATATAGATAGATAGATAGATAGATAGACAGACAGACAGACAGATGATTCCTTTGTGTGTTATTAACATCTAGTAGTGAGGAAAATTACCAAGAAAAACACGTTCATGGCAAGAAAACCTAGAATCATTAAGAAGATTCTTAAAAGAAAATTCAATGTGACTTTCTATAAATTGTCCTCTGCATTAGTCTCAGAACATAAGAACAATAATTAACACATTCCTGAGTATGAGAGGCCTTTTTACGTAAAAGAATTTCATAGTCCAATAACAGGTCACAAAAAATCCTTTTCTTCAATATTGACTGTACTGACTAAATGTTGCAGTTTACCATTATTGGAAAGAATGATGAAGTCTTGAACCACATCAAGGCATTAAGTAAAATATAAAGATAATACATGTCTGTCCCATTATACTGTTCACTACTAACCCTATTGTAACATGTAGGACAAACAAAAAATATTCCTATATTGCCAAATCTTTCAGACACTCAATAGATTTAAAACTACTTTTCAATCAGGGCCACAGTTTTTCACTTTTTTTTTTTTTCTTAATTCCTCTTCTCAAAAATATTTTATCTGCCTAAAATGAGAAATGGCAAGTTTTTTCTATGAGAACAGAAAAATGTCTCCGTGTTACCGATCAGCAATTAGGACAGTCTTTAAGTAAGTAGGAATTGAGTTGTAACATGGTACATCACATTTTTGTATACTTGCAAAAATTTCCTACAAAGATTTCCATGTTAGTAACATAACCTTCCAAAGACCTTATTTTCTACTGAAAATATTCAAATTAACTCCTATAGCGGCTCGTGTTTCATGCACTCCAATGCTTTTGAATTACCTTTTTCTTATTAGTGTCAGTTGTGCCATTTCATAGATTTTAAAGCCATATAACACGGAAAGTTAATTTGATCTTTTAGGTAACTTATGACACACTATTTCACTCAATAATTCTTGCACTCACCTTAGCAGTTCATACTTAAATTAAGCATGTCTTCAAACAGTTAATCTCAGTCTAAAGACTCCAAGTGATGAAGAAGTGATCAGACTCTCGGCAATGTGTTGTAAAACAATTATATGCCAATCTTTCCTTTTCAATTATATGCCAATCCAACCTTTTCTAAATTAAATTGCTAGACACTGTGTTTCACGAGTACTTTGTGAGATTAAAAGCATTTTCTAATTTAAATATCTTTAGCATATGTAAATTATTATTGGCCATGGTTATTTTTCCTCTTCTGTTTTACGAGAAAATAACCTTGAAAACCTGAATGTTTTTATCAAAGCTGAATTTTTTTGAGTATGACCAGAGACACTTCAGTGTTGATTGCTACAAGCTGGCATGTGTTGCTGTGGCAATCCACAAATCGGGATCTCTTTTTCAGAGCTCACTGTTGCAGGCATTTCAGAGCTTCTGTTTTGGCAATCCACAATCCACCTCACACAAATTTCATATCTACATGACTCTACTGTACAATATTCAAAAGTTTTATGCAGATCCCACCTGCATTTTGTATGCCAGAGCGTAGTTCTTCTAACCCAGCATTAGTTTGTGGTATCCCAAAGGTGTCTTAAGCAAAATTTTTAGGTGCAATATGCTTTAAATGAAAATCTATTGATTAAAAAAAGAGTCAAGAATAATGAAAGCAGTGAGTGGAAAATAGTTTCCATCCCTTATAATATTCCTTTCTTTTTTTTTTTCCCCTCCCTTTAATATCCATAAGAGCAGCTATTCAAATACACAGTATACCAGCAGTCAGGGAGCTTTTGAAAAACCTTTGTGTTAAGATATAGCTGCTTGCTAAGAAAAAGCCTATTTTTTGTTACCAACTATATAAGGCTGAGGTTAGTAAGTCCATGAAATCCTACTGTAATAAATGTGAGGATCAGTTTGCATATGTATGTTTTGATGGCCAATTGAACTGCCCAATTGAACCAGTCCATGCTGATATGCTTCCTCTGTGCTATTCCAGAAGTATTGTGGTCATAACAAAGGAATGATTCTGCTTTATCCTGAGCTCAGTACAGGGGCGATGCTGTTACAGGCTTCTGGACTAAGGAGGGATCACATCTAATAGTTATGTCTTTCATGTCTGTAAAGACACACTCTGAAACAAACTAAAGGGCTTTCCAAATCCCAGAAAGCTACTCATAGGAGGTCTGTAACAGAGCACAAAGTTGAATCCAGGACAATGAAGTCCCAGACTTGCTCAACATTGAGGCAAGCATTTTTGCTTTAATGGGATGTAAGTGCAAATTATGTAACGTAGGTTGGTTAAATATATTTTAATTTACTCACAGAAATGTTGGTTGGAACGAATCTCTGAAGGTCATCTAGGCCAGTTTTCTACTTACAGTAGGACTAACGCCGAGACTAGATCAGGTCAACAATGGCTTTATCTGCTTTATTTTGCCTATTTTCTCTCACCTTGATTAAAAAAAAACAAAACCACCAAACACAAACAAAAGAAAAAATAAAAAAAACACATAAAAAACCCCAAACAAACAAAAAACCCACAAAAAAATGCCAATCATCAAAACCCTAACAGAAAATGGTTTAAAATTCTTTTTCATTCACATTTTTCTTGCTTTTGGAACATTCAAAAAAACTTTAAATTAGAGAAAGGCCAAAACATATTTCAGACATCTCTGAGAAGTTCCTGATATTTCTGGTTTTTGGTGATATCCAAAATCCAATCTGAGTTCTTGGTTCTGTGTATAACATAGTTCTTAATGTTAACAGAGAAAGGAAAGGATAACACAGGATATGACAGAATTTTTCATACTTACATTAGATCAGTGATCACCAGTTCTAGTTAGTTCTTTTTAGTATTAAATCATTTAAATACCGTATTTTGAAAAATATTGTTATATATATATCATCCAATCTCATAATATGTATCTAGTAGCTACATACTTATGAGACATTAGAAGCTCTAAGTGTAATATTGCAAAGTCAAATGTAACTCTGCAAGTCATGCGAATGTTTTTCTAAAGTAATTCTGACTATATTACAATGCTATTCCATTCTCCTTGTACACTCATTAACTTAATATTATATTTTTTAATTCTGTGTAAGGAAAAATATTACATACTTTTTACCCATTTCAACAATAGATGGGCAGTGTTACTTTTGATTTCTTACCTATGCATGCTTTTCCTATGCTGGTTGCATATTTGCTGTAGCCTTACTGTCCTCAAAACAAGAATATTTACTAAAATTGCTGCTATAACCTAAAGAAGTGTTGCAGCATCTCAGATAAGATGTTCTGAACAAACCATTTCCACACTCTATTTCAAAAAGTTGCCACAAGAAAAACCAGAAATCTTGATGATAAAACATAATTTTATGGCACCTTCAGGAGAAACTGCATAGCATAAGTATTCCATTAAGGGTACGCTTCTCTAGGAGACCAGTGTGACTGAGGATCCCAAATTCCATTGGTATTTTCCATAGGACAATCTCCTACTATCAGCTGAGCTAACCTGAACTAGTTCTGGTCCCAAAAGGACTCTCTGTTCTTCTTGTGAGCTAGTGCACCCTGCCAGGATGGACACGCAGCTTCCAGTATCCCACCAACCCATTTAGCATTAGCTCCAGTTCCCCTGCAGTATTACTATACACAAAGTTTCAAAAACCCCTCTCTAAAGCCTCAGTAAGGAGCTATACATTTTCTGTATTCAGTTGCATTAATATCAAAATGCAGAATTAAAAAGTGGGTTTGGTGCTCTTTCGTCTACAGCCATTGCAAGTGAAGGCAGATGAGGCGGTCCAGCTTTTGAGTGATACGGAGAGAAGTTCAGCAGCCACCCACCATTCCATAAACACGCATTGCGCCTCAAAAAGCAGCAAAGCTGCTGCTTGAATGCCGAGTCCTGCGGCTGAGACACACACGTTGAGGAGACGGTATGGATCCTGGGTTGCTCTTCTCATGAAGGGGTTAATTTCCACCAGCAAAATGGACGTTTGCAACATTTAGCTTCAGGCTTTCCATGTAGCTTTTCACTATTTGAGGAATAATCCGATGCAAAATCCTAAAGATTTTGTTATCTCAGGATATTTGTTCTCGTCTATTCCTAACCTTTCTCTTGGCAAACGGGGGAGTAATCTTATGGGACGAAATTCTCTGCTGTTACAGCAAGGGCACTGCATCGAAAGGTTGCTAGGGCATCAGCACATGATAATTTGGCCTTTTTGTCATTTCTACTAAGCTTAATGAAAATGGCAACATTAACCCTGCTTACTTGAGGCATTTAACTTTGTGCCTAAGCTGGGAGCCCGGGTACTGTGTGGAGCAGGGAGCGAGGGAGGCTCTCAAGGCGGCTGTTCTCAATTGCTCTCTAAAGGCTACCTTTACTACAAAGGGACTCCGGGGTCCCAACACAGGCATCCAAGTCAAAGGTCTAAAATTATCTCCTAGCCCCGGTATTTCCAATTTTTCTGCAGTTCATAATGCCAGGCTGTATGGGACATTGTGATCGGAGCCACACCACACAAAGGTGCTCAGAGCCGCAGCCATCGGTTGCACGTAGCCTGTCACTCAGGGAAAATTCTGCTGCCTTGGTAAAATATAATGACCTATAATTGTGTTTGTGGAGGACTGTAATTAGTGATAAACTAAAGCTGGGAAATCGTGTAGGTGAATTACAGTATATAGAATTATAGGGCCTGTTCTTTCTGCCATTTAATTTTGTAGGAACAGAGCCACAAGTAGTTGCAGCTCCACTCCTCACACCCCACCGAGCGGGGTAGAAATTGAATCTTACACCCTCTCCAGTTGGGAATTGTTACTGCTCAGCAAGGACAAAACCTGGAGACATGAACGTCATAACCCAAGAATAATTTGAAGCTAGGATGTTTCCAGGGACAAAAGAGGCCTGAATGCACTTGGGTACAAGAGGGAATTAAAGGTGAGGATGCGACATTCTGAGCAAGTGCTAAGATATTGCACAGGAACAGCAGCATAATACTGAAAACTCAGTTTTAAAAGTAACTGTTCCTGCTTCTGCTTTAGAAAGAAAGAAGAGGTGCCATTCCTGCAGAAGGATTCAGAGGTGAGAGTCTCAAGTGGAGAGAAGCACCTATCTGTCTGCCACGCCGCATGAGGCATCTCAGCCCTGGGGAGAAATGACATTTAATACGTATCCTATTTTCAGTGTTTCCCTCCAGGCTGACTTTAGCTGGCTTCCCAGTCAGCACACTGTATTTTAGCTGCCCTCAGCTTTGGGCACTCTCTGTTTTTGGGGCACTGCTTTTCCTTCCCGGGCACTTTATGGGGACGTTAGGCATGTATGCAGGTATGGGGCATTTCACTACAACAGTGAAGCACCTGAGCATTTGATTGCACCAGCACCAGAAAAAATTAAATGTCCTACTATTTTCCCATTTCACAAAGGAGAACACCATTGTGAGAGTTGGACCATTAAATATTGTGAGGTGCTCAGAAACTATAATGACAAGGGGCTGTAGATGAGCACCAAGGTGTGCTCAGTTGCAACCCGTTTGATTTAGAAGCATCTGAACTGGCCTGTGCCTGAAGTTACTGCAGCAGCGGTTTTCTGTGTCAATGCTCACCGCCGGAGAATTCAGTTTAAACGAGTAGAGAATACCGTGACAGTTTTCTTTTACTAGATGTTTAACATTTTTTAATTGTGAATGTTAACCAATAACATATTTGATTTTTTTTATTCATCAATTTTTTTTCAGTAGGTCTTAGTTTCAATTACAGCCTTCTAAATATGGTTCTATGTCATAGCAGTTTTACAGACTGAAAGCAAAATTGTCCCTGTTTGGGAAAAAATAGTATTGTATAACTGACAATTACTCCTCAGGCACAGAGACCTATTAACTTCTCCATTGGAGTTAAAGTGGCGGTCATTTCAATGTATAATTGGAGATACACTGGAGATCTATGGAGAACATGAATTCCTATGATTGAAACCTTGGCCTTTTTTCAAGCTGTGAAATGCTTATATGAAGGAACATTATTATTACGAATATATGTGCTTGAATTGTAAGTTCCAGGGTGTAATCTCAGAGTTTGGTATGCACATATGAGATAGTGATACAAGAATACATATGACTTTATTGCTTGAATAAACAGATGATGGAAGTAGTGATTTACTTTTCATGGTATTTTTGTCTCTTAGCAACCTCAATTGTTTTCATCATACTGCTTTTATGTTTGAGTTATGCATCAATTTACAGTACCTGAAAGTGGGATTACTATAATCTTTCAGGTTATAAACTGTTCTTTTGGGCTACAAGCTAATTACAAGAGAGGCTGCCACTTTCTGTATCTTTGAAATGTTAGATCTGATCTAAATGTTTTTAAATGTTATCAGAATAAATAATTCTCTTATTGGAGTATTAACAGGGTTGGAGAACCTGAGAGACATCTTTCCTGGGGAATTTAGTCTCGGACCTTGAGCCTGCATAAATGGAAACACGTTCTTAACTTTCATATATTGCTTGTGCATCACCTTTGGATGTGAATTACTATTTTGAGCAAATATATGTTTCATGATTGTATTTATTGGACACAGACACTGACTACTTTTGTGCTTTGGCTTTCTATACGAGCTATTTTCTTTGGAGATTTTTTATTCATTTACTTTAGGAAGATTAACCTGACATAGCCTAAAAGTTGTACCAGTCATATAGGAAGCTCAGTCATTAATTTTCTTATGGGATGTTATAGTAATCAGTTCCATCATAAAAATTGCAAGAGAAGGAAAAAGAAAAGCCAGTGCTGGCAAAGATTCAGGTTTACATTGGTGTCCTCTTCAAAGGACATGGGCTCAGATGACATCCATGAAAATATACCAGAAATATGAGAACTCTTAGATACATGTCTTAATACTTCTTCTTTCCTCATTTTAAAATCATGTATTAATTTTGAAGTTTGTAAATTATTAAAATCATACAGAAATAATATTTCTACTTATGGAAATGGAATGGTCTTGCTAAACTGGAAACCAGAAAAGATTGTACTACAAACAATTTGAGTAATCTAAAATGGAACGTTTCTAACTCGAGTAATTAGGTCCAGATCACTGAGAAAATATTCTTTCATTTTCTCCTACCTCTATAATTACACTTCTTCACATGTTTCAGTAACAAAGGCTTATGAAAGAATAAATAAGGACACTGTTCTTAAAGTGCGTGCTTTGGTATCTAAACTAGACATTCCATCTATAACAATAAAAGTGGACAACAAGAGATTAAAAAAAGAATAATGAACATTTGGGTACATAAGAAACACAGACACATTCAAATATAAAAGTCCATGCATTTACCACATGTGAAGAAAATAAAGCCCCCATTTTTTTTCTTTTCTAATTTTACATCTATTGCTTGATGATGTACAGACTACTTTCATTATATTATGCATTAAAACACTCAATATATTGCACTGCTTTGGACGGCTTTCTCTTGCGCTGGAAAACTTAACAGAATTACAGAACTGTAAAATCACAGGCTGGCTGAGTTGGGAAGACATCTCTGGAGATCATGTCATCCAACACCCTGCTCAGAGCAGGCTGCCCAGGGCTGTGTCCAGTTGAATTTTTAATATCTCCAAGGATGGAGACTCCACAGCCTCTCTGGGAAACCTGTTTCATTTTTTGACCAACCCAAGCATAAATATTTTTTTTTTCTTATGTTTAAATAAAATTTCTTGTATAACAATTTGTGCCCATTACCTCTTGTCCTCTCCCCGGACACCACTGAGAAGGGTCTGGCTCTGTCTTCTTTACTACTGATACAAGCCCCCTGAACCTTCCCTTTTCCAGGCTGAACAGTCTGAGGTCTCTCAGGCTCTCCTTCTATGTGCTCTCTGGACTTGCTCCAGTATGTCCACGTCTCTCTTGTACTGGGGAGCCCAGCACTGGATACAGCACTCCAGATGTGTCTCACCAGTGCTGGGCAGAGCAGGTGGATCATCTCCATTGACCTGCTGGCAACACTCTGCCTGATGCAGCCCAGGAGGCTGGTGGCCTTCTTCACCTCAAGGGCACATTGCTGGCTCATGGTCAACTTGGTGTTTACCAAGACCTACAGGTCCTTTCCTACAAAGTTGCTTTACAGCCAGTTGGTCTCAGCCTGTCCTGGTGCCTGGAGTTATTCCTCCCTAGGAGCAGGACTTGACCTATCCCTTTGTTAAACTTCCTGAGATTCCTGTTGGTCCATTTCTCCAGCCTGTTGAGGTCTGAATGGCAGCACACCCATCTGGTTTATCAGTCACTCCTTCCAATTTTATATCATCTGCAAATATGCTGAGTCCATTCCCCTCATATAACCAAGTCAGCGCTTTCATCATAGAAGGCTGTCAGGTTGAACAGTCATAATTTCCCCTTTATAAATCCATGCTGACTACTCCCAATCACCTTGTCCTTAACATGTTTGGAAATGGTTTCTGATAAGATGTCTCAGTAGTGGAACATTTTGTCAAAGGAAACTGCAGACTTGCCACCCCTAGATATGGTTGAATGTAGTTCTGAATCATAGTACTAAAATAATAATGAAACTGAAGACTGAAACACATCATGTCACAGTTCAGACTGATGGCCTGTCACAGATGGACCGTTCATAAGCATTTCATCACTAGTGGGCAACACTTGATTCAAAAAACATAGCTGTGAATATGAAAAAAAGTAAGCTGTTTATTAATGTAAATGCATAGAAGTCATCATCTCATCATGAGACACCAGTTGCTTTGCAATTGAGAATATGGTTAGAATTTATTATCTAAACTCTTTCAGTCAGGTACTGTGTTTTCTTGTTTATCTTAATACACATTTTTTCAAATGGCCTCAAGAGTTGTTGCTGGCTAAAATAATTCATTTAGGAAAGTGGAATCATTTTTTCTTATGGAAGGGACTTCAGGTTACATTAATGAACAGAATTTTTATTAAGATTTATAAAAGACTGTTTCGGATTGTTTAGATTGTCCTGCTGCTCAAGGAAAGTATTGACAAATCATAACACATAGGATGAAAAGTGTCAACTGCCTGTAAAAAGATTACAGATTATAGAAGAAGGACTGGAGTTAAAAAAAAAAAAAATTAAAAAACCAACCAACCAACCAAAACAAAACAACTGCAATTCTAAAGTTAGACAGGCCTGTGGGAAAGAAAATAGAATTTAGTTTTCAGCCACTAATTTCACATAGAAACAGCAACACTTGGACTACTGATGAGGCATGGCTATAAAGTGATTAGGCTTAGAAATGTTGAGGTAGTTCTCTCTAGTCAATAGAATCAGTAAAAAGATAAGAATAGCATGTAATCAAATACAGAAACCTGTTAAAATAGCCTAAGCAGCATGTTTGTTTAGTTGGAAACAAAACCGGCAAAGAGCAAAAGAAAACCAAGACAGGTAAAAACAGAGTGAACTGTCCTGGATAGAAAGACAAGTCTAAGCAGAAAGACTAGATGTCAAAAAATAACATACTGATTTTCCCTCATCTGGACACAAATTTAAATTTTTGAAAGATGTCTTCTTGCTTTTAACAATAACTTTTATCTTAAAGTTTAGCCATATGAAAAAATCTTCATAATTTCAGGACCACCTGCAGTTATATGTCATTGATTTTTTATATTCTGTATTATGCATGTGGCAGCATATTTCTATTAATTTTAATACAAAATTAGTTTGTCAGCTCATCCCTCAACTGTGAAGCACCCAGTGAAATACTGTGAAACTAAACGTTTCACAGTGAAATACTGTGAAACCAAATGTTATTTTTAACTAAACATCTGAAGTTACATGACTTTGATAGAAAGACTGCAGCACAGGTTCTCCTGGATTGAGGGGGAGGGCAGACAGACTTTATTAGCTGAAAATAGAAGAGATGTACTTTCCTTACTGATGACAATTTAAGAATATACATTAACACATATTCACTCAACTAGTGTCTTAAGCCAGAGCTATATAGCGCCTCTTCACAAATTCGATTTAAAAATAATTGCTTAGTCAGCTGATCTACAAACACATATTTTGACCCATTAATGAACCAACATGAAGGCATGAGCTCTTACATTGTCCATTTAGACATGGAGAAAGTACAGACAATCCTCAGCTGTTCAGCTGGCCAAAGAAACGATTTCAAGAGCTATTTGACCAATCTGTAATGGGAGATGTAAGACAGCTACAGAGGTAAAGTAGTTCTGTGATGTCATAACGATCGGGAAGTTTGTACCAAAATTAATCAAGGTATGTGAGCAAGGACATATGTTGAAATCACAGGTTTGTTTCAAAACCACCTAAGGTCTGGACTAGTAGTAAAATAAGAGGGAGTAGCAACTGTAGTACCTATATGTAAGAAAAATGGGGGAGGGAAGTGCTGGAAAAAGACCTATTACTGTAGCATGGTTATGTGCAAATACTTGTGGGGAGAGGAGGGAAAGATTGTTAAGAAGAATGTGCTAGCAAATGGAAAAATTTAGAACATGGCATAATTCACTATATAATATTACTAGGAGCATACAGCCAGACTAATCTGACATTTTTTGCTTAAATAAATTATTTTCTAGACAAAAGAAACATTGTAGTTTTGACTTATCCAGAACTTCAAATAAGAATTTGATAGATGATAAATGGGGAAAAATATTTACGATGGAAAAAAAAATGAGGTTTGCTGTAAGAACTGAAGAAGAGATAAAAGACTGAGAGACAGCAATTGGAGTCACCTTAGGAATGGCCTTGGGAATAATTTTCAGTATTTTCACTTTGGCTTAAAAGTTGTGCTCTTGAAATTTCCTGATGAGAAAGTTAGATGACATTGTTAATCAGAAAAAGGCCTGACAGAGTAAACCCAAATGCTTTGAAGATGATGGTATTAGGAATGGTATGCAATGTTGCTCTAGAACATCCAAATCATGAAAAGAAGGATTAATAAATGTGATTTTTACTGCAGCAGGGGAACTCAGATGGAATTTGTCAAGTAGGAGAGATCTAAATATCTAAATCAAATCTTGGCATGAAGGTGAGCCACCAGTCTTTATAACCATGACAGAAGAAATGCAATTCTAGATGATAGCAGTCAAAGTGTTGCCTGTAGAGAAACAGAAGTACTGATGGCTGAGTCATCGCAGGCTCACCTCAGTTGCTTAATCTCAAGCAGCCATTTGCAATACACTGACATATCCGAAACATCTTCACGAGATTGACATTATTTAATAATAGACCATGCCTGACCTATGAATGGCAATGGGATGCTACATAAGATGTCTCATATTGCACTTCTTACAGATGTTTAGGCAACTGAAATATAACCTGGGATTTGTGTCTGTTTAAGGTTCATTGACTATAGTAGTGAAAAGACAATGGAGTCCAACAGAATAACGTGTGTCTTCAACTTGATCTTCCAGAATAATCAGTTTCTTTAGGCCTACAGCTTCTCAAGCAGTTCATTTTATTCCCATGCCACAAGCAAGCAAATCTTTCTTCTAAAAGCAAAGAAACCAAGTCTCATCAAAATATTTTTGGCTGTACTTAAGTGAAACTACATCTTTTCAGGGACACTCTCCGTCCCATTAGGAACTGAAAGCATTTAAAGATCATGAATGCTGCTTTGATGTTTCTTTTAATAAATGGAGACATGCCAAGATGAACTGAAATATAGTTTATATTGTGCTTCATGAGCTGGTTACAGCTACAGTGAAAGCTTCACCCAGACTTTTGCAAGAGCATGGGAAAGAAAATACAAAACTCTTCAGCTTTC
Organism: Aramus guarauna; assembly: GCA_013400195.1. Classification (NCBI taxonomy): domain Eukaryota; kingdom Metazoa; phylum Chordata; class Aves; order Gruiformes; family Aramidae; genus Aramus; species Aramus guarauna. The sequence continues at coordinate 386,668 of VXBL01005756.1, read as the reverse complement.
CCAAGACTTAACTTTCCAAATGCCAGTAGTGTCCACCATACCTGCTCATACTCAACCACAACAGACATAGGCCATTTATTTGCACACCTAAACGAAGACTGCTCTCATCAGGAAAACTGTTTCCCTTTGTCAAGTCTTCTCACACCCAAAGTATGAAACTCAGTGAATTTACGTTGTGTTTCTAATATTATTTGTTGGAAGGAGATGAAAAAAACAACACCCGCAGGACAGCCAGCTTTTCACTTAGATACATGCTGGTGTTTGACACTCCAAGTCAGCCTTATTTAGATGTGTTCAGACGAAGGGCAGCCTGTATTGGCTCTTCTAGGCCTTTAATGACACCTCTGCTACGGTCAGAAATATTTTTCATTGCCAGAGAATCTCATGCTTGCTATACATAAGGCCAGTGAGGTGGAAAGAAAAGACCAACCGTGCCCACATTTGGTGAACATATTGTTTCATATATTTGAGCGTTTTCTTTGGAGCAGCTGCTCTACTTCCGTTTTCAAACCTAGTAGAGTATCATCCTGCTAAAGGTCAACTGACTGCAGCTGGCCTGTGAAAATGCCACTCCTTGTTCCAACATATAAGCAATTTCTCTCCAGTTTTTCTCTCACTTTTGCCAGAGCTAGCCCAAATTTGCATATGAGAATATTGATAATAGAAAATACGGAACAAAGGTGAAGAAGGTCAAGAAAAAGGTGGTAAAAATATTATTTGTAATATGAGTCTAATGCTTCAAATTAACAATGAAATCTGGTCACCACAGATTTTACAGAGCCACAACAAACTTCTAGTGTTTTAACAGAAGGACTTCCAAAAAAGGACATGCACAAGCTGGTGAGAGAAAGAGCACTACCATTCTTTCCATGAAGTTCACAGATCTTTATAGCCCAGCTCTTGGCTTTGACTGATTCAATTTGAATTGCTGTAGTTTTTCACTTAATTATCTTGTTTTGCGGTCATGCCTCAAAGCAAGCAAAACAAAAGCTTACTGTGCTGCAGACTATATAAAAAGAAAGCCCGGAAGGCTATGGAAGGATGCTGATAACAAGAAGGTGAACAGAAGAAAGGCTGAAGACAGAGATGCCAAGAGGGAAAAGAAAGTCTAGCTATTACTGCAGAAAATCCTCTAAATGTTCAAAGACCCTTTTGATAACTACTACATCTTCTTCCACCAGCTGATGTTACTCACTGATTTATCTTCATGACAAAACCCCAACCAAACAAAACCAAAAACTCTACCATGCTGTGATAGGCAAGGGTGAACGGGGACAAGAAAGGGTTTCCCCAAGCACAAAAAGGGCTTCCTTGTGCAGTCATTTGTCTGAGAAAGTCTAGAAGTAATTGCATTTTAATTGGACATAATCTTATTGGAACAGGGAATAGCAAATGTAGCAAATTAAATAAATAAAATCAAACTACTTTCTAATTACCTTCTTACAATCTCAATAAGGAGTTCACAGTTAGATTAGGTTGTTTCAGGCAATTACATTAAAGACTTCCCAATTCAGAAGAGAATCCAGCTGGCACTTGAAAAGCAATATTGTCTTTGCAGTGCAAAATGTAAATGTAACATGCTCCTGGTTTTGTTTTGCCTTTTTTTTTTTTTTTTTTTTTTTTGAGGAAGGAAGCATGGAAGGAAGTGTTAGATCCTACATCAGTACTTGCTAGTGCAGGTTTCAACACATGCCACAAGGCAAAGAAGTCATAATGCCATAATAAACCTTTCAGTTTATCAGTGCTTTTTCTAGGCTTGCAAATATTTTGATACCTGTTTTTCATATCTACCCAAGTTTGCTAAAACTGACAAATCCAGTTCATTCCCATCTTGGTCATTATTTGCAGCAAATTGTAACTAAGACTAGTTTATAGACTGAATTACCAGAATTAGCTGAGCTGTTCATTTCGGCTGTCCAAACAGGCATTGAAAATACCCTGATTTTCTCTTTAGAAACTCAGTGAATGAAGAGACGTGGCAGATTCATGTGCTACTCCAGTAAGTGCAAAAACATGCCATGGTATAGGAAACGTGTTTTAATGGAAAGAATAGCAATAGTGAAGCTTATAAAAAATTAAGAAGTACCAAAGAGCAATATACAGATTTTACAAAAGGAGCATTACTGCTCACCCTCTTACAGCTGGAAGAGAGCAAACAAGGCTACGAGATCCTTCTAAAACCTCTTTGGACTTAGAAGGTATAAATAGTCTTAAATCAGGAGAAATACAAAATCATTCAAAGGAATACTGTCAACTGTTTTAAAATTCTGACCTCAACTTTAAACTGGAATTACTTTCGAGTGACCATTTTTCTCTGATTTCTTGCACCTTGAGAACAAGAGGGAAGAAGTAATGCTTATGGCTTTAAGTAGAGACATGGAAGACCTAATTTTCATTGCTGCTTCTGCCAGCATCTTCTTCTATCAACACCAGCAAATTTTAATCTCTCAGGGCTTCTGCTCACCAAATATTTTACTGGGAATATGAACTCTTCCCATTCCAAAAGTGGGCATGAGAATAACTTGATAGTACAGTGATAAGTAAATAAAGAAATTCAGAAGAAAATGCATATTCTAACAATCACTGAAGTACATAGAATTTTGTTATCAGACTGAAATTCGCCCAGGACCCTTCACTACTACCTGCATAAAACAAAAAGTTATTTCAGTATTGGGCCCAAGAAGAGACTAGGTGTGTCACATACTACTTGTCTTATAATCAGTTATCATAGGTAGAGATGAACTAAATGGAATAATTGCACAGTGGGCAATTCACCCTTTGCAAAATGCTAGAAATTTCTACTGCCACAGCATAAGGTTGCAGCGTTCTTGGCACAAGACTAACCAGAGTGAAAAAACAGGCAGGTTACTTCTGCTAACAAATAATCATAGACTCAGAACAGCCTGAGTGGGAAGGGACCTCAAAGATCATCTAGTTCCAACCCCCCTGCCATGGGCAGGGACACCCTCCACTAGACCAGGTTGCCCAAAGCCCCATCCAACCTGGCCTTGAACACTGCCAGGGAGGGGGCATCTACAGCTTCTCTGGGCAACATGTTCCACTGCCTCACCACCCTTATAGCAAAGAATTTCTTCCTAACATCTCATCTAAATCTCCCCTCCTTCAGCTTAAGGCACCTTTGAATTGCCAGACCAAGAAAATAAAGTTATTCTCATAAATCACAGTGAGTCTATGTCAGAAGAGAAATTAAAAATCTTTAGTAGCATTTACAATTGTCTGCATCCATTTTGCTCTCCTCTGCAGAAGTTGAATGGAAAGGTAGGCTCCAGCAGTACTGCCAGAGCACACTGGCTATTACTCACACAAGACAGATGGCAAGTAGCACCTTAAAAAAACCCAGAAAATTAGTAGAAAATACATAGAAGGTAAAAAATGTCTCCCTTATGGCCTAAGAAATCAAAAGTATAAGAACGGACTAGAAAGGCCAGGTGTACAGCTGGGCTCTCTCACTATCCCAGTTTCTATTGCAAAGGTCTGACTGGCATTTTGAGAGCAGAAAAAGATAAACAGTTTAGATCTGAACTGCAGTTGTCTTACAGAGATGAAAACATAAAANGCAGTTGTCTTACAGAGATGAAAAAAAAAAAAAAAAAAAAAAAAAAAAAAGTATAATGTAAAAGTCATTCTCCCTCCATTAAACCACTTGAGTTAAATTTGTCCACAAGCTCAATTCTTGTAACACAAAAGTTTGGGTAATGTTCATTTCTGGGAATGAAATCACAGATGATTTGTTCAGTCATGAACTCATATCACTGGAACCTGACTTTGAGATGAAAAGGATCTTTTTCAAACCAACACAAGCAAGAACGAAGCCTTGGTAGCTCAGCTGAAACTGAAGACTCCTGGATTGGAAATATAATATTTTATACTGTGGAGTTCAGAACCACAAGATTGTCTTGTTACCTTGCCTCCTGTGTAGTCACTTGCATCAGTGACGTTTATGTCTATGCTCAAGCATTTCTTCTGGATCAAGACAGTAAATGTTTTTCTTTTTTCTTTTTACAGACTGCCTCTTTTCTGGTATTTATTGATATTGTTTCATAGTTGTTACATTAAAACAGAATGGCTAGCATTTTTTAAGTTATAATTAAAGTTGTATCTGTAGCCTGCCAAGCCAATATCTGCTCTTTGTTAGTTTAATTAAGAATTAATGTCATTCCTTCACCGTGCAAAATTCTCTAAGCTGATAATCTGTAACATCTGGATTTTTCATTGAAATAAACTGCAGGTATGCTATATAAGCAATGCAAATCAATTTTACCATACATGAAAAGATTATTTTTTTTAATAAGTTAAGCTTCTCTTGCCTCATTACTTAATCATCCTGAGGAACTGCATTCATCAGGAGAGTAACATTGAAGGTGCTTCTGTGACTGCAGCCAGAGCACACCTGCGGTGCAGAAGAAATCCTCCCGGTCACATTAACAGGATTTTGTATGATGCGCAGCAGCGTCAGCCCATTCCCTTTGCTGCAGGGGATAGAGCCGTGACGTAGGTGAGAGACACAGCCGTGCCCTCCCTGGCTCCCCACGTACCCGCTGTGGGCAATCCCCACCCTGGGGGCACTTCTGCACCCACAGCTTTCCTCTGCACCCACTGCCTCCTGCCCCCCTCCGACTGACACCGCATGCATATTCGGGGATTGGGGTAAAGCGAAATGCAGAGACATCGCGAGATGGGGAGAGATGAGTGGCATGTCTAGTGTGTTCCTTTACAGACAGGGCTGTCCAGCTGGTGTGTTTTCTGGTAAGGCTACATCTGGAAGGGTGAATAGCCATCTAGATCTTGGGGTTTTCTTTTTTTTTTTTTTTTTTTTTTTTTGAGTGGGGTGTCATTCCTTTAGACTTTCTCTCCAGCCTGTTTTGCTTTAGCCATCTAACTACTGAAATATTAAACATACTTGACCACTTCTTTAATAGGGTTGTTTATCTGAAGCAAGATTAAAACACAGACTTTCCTCCCAGAGTTTTTACAATCTGCACATGATACTTATATATTCATTTTAAGATATTAAAGTATTAAAAGTCTCTGTCCTATAACTTTTAAACAGGATACCAGTATTGGTACCATAATAAAATATTTTATTATGTTGTGCTAAGTGCCTGAATTTTTTCTATGAGGTAGCTGAGGAAATCAAAACCCACATTTTGTCCAAAGGTCTTTCCACAATACCATGACCACACGCTAGTGGCAGGATTCATTTTCCCAACCACAGGTACCTAGAGCCATTTGAGGTGCTCTAGCAATATCAAAACACCTCCACAAAGGACTGGCAAATTGAAGCAGAGCCCACTAGAAATCTGTGGCCTCGCTGGAGGCCAGGCAAAATAAGCCATTGAGCCTACAATGGAATTAAACATTTATGATTGGGCAAACATATCCTGCCTAATGCGTATTTCCTTTGGGTACCAGAGACATTCAGAGAGGTCTAGATGCTTATACATGAGTAATCAACTTAAACACTAAATCTCTGTTGACTCTAAGTGGAGCTTAGACAACATCTGTGTAAGCAAACACAAACTTCTTAATTGAGGTATTTTAATTGCAGTCTGAATCCCATCCTCAATGGCTTGTTTTGCTGTAGGGCAATGGTAGCATTCCTAGAGGTCTCACCTTGGGTTATGGAGCTTTTCAGCTTTAGCCTGTGCAGGCTTGTGTCCTGTCTGCTGGGCTGTCCTCAGCATCTTCCCCAGTCACTTCAATGCCCTGCCGGTGGCTGCACATTAGAGGAAACTAAGAACTTCACCTTTATCTAACCTGCCTTTTTTCCCAGCATTGTTAGAGAACAGCTTCTTTCCCAGTTGGTATTTATTTGTATAATCACATCCTCTCTTGTAAGATCAATGCTATGCAGCCCAGCTTTTAGCTGTTTATCTTCTTTGTAGCGCTAATAGCACTGTTTCTGGCACACCTTTTGCCTGTTCGCCTTTCTTTATTCAACTCAAAGTTTGCAAATGTTGTGTGTACTTTCAGGCTGCTAGTTTCTCTTTTGCCGCAGCGTAACCTTTTGCCTCTAGGCTTAATTCTTTTGAATTAAGGGCGCTGCTTCAATCCCCCAGTCCACGCTGTGCACACTGCTGTCATTTGCAAAGCCCAGCCAAATAATATGATCCATTGCTGATATAACCTTCTCTTCTTTACAATCTCACCCTCTTACCCAAAAAATGCTAAACTACTCCTGGAGCTACACATGGCAAATACATGCTGGCTCTGAGATTTCCTTTACTTTGGGTCATTTTTCTTCTATTTCATGTTGTCTGTCATACCTACTGTGTCAGAGCCCTCTCCATACCTCATCAGCTTCAGTCTGAAGGGAGGAGTGCGGGGTCTTAATTTTCTTGGCAAATTCTAATTACTCTGAAGGGTTAATTCTATTTCCTAGCGTGAGTCTGCACATCTGCCTCTCCTGTTGGCATCCAAAACAAAGCTAATTATTTACCCACAACATTGTCCTAATGACTGAGAGCTGTTAAAAATAATTGTTAAAAAATCCACCACTGGAAGCATAGCTACCCTCAGACTCCTTGCTTTCATGCTGCAACCCACTGGTGGCAGATTCAGAGTGACACGTGAGTAAATCTTCTCCACACTTCACAAATGTCAAAGCTAGCAGAGCTTTTACCCTCACCAGTCTTTCTCTCACGGTGTTGTTTTCATCACCATAAAAGTGACTCCCTATTATTTCTTATTGAGCAATTTTAGAAAGGCATTTCACTGCAGGAACATGAGTCATTTCCATCTAAAATAATTTATCCTGAACATATCTCAAGGTATAATGTTGCAAAAAATTTCCAGGCTGTTGATTCCACAAAGTACAGACAGAACTGCTTAAAAGCTTTACTGTGGCAGGGTCACACACCCTGTGAAATAAAGCACTGGTATCATCCTGTTTACATTTCTTTAGATCTGGTACAGTTATAAGAGTTTAACTTCATCTACCCGTGATTATGTCTCAGTTAATAGCAGAGTTAAACTGTCTAATCATTTAACAAAGGTGTTCTGATTAGCCTCCACAAAGGTGCTTACCACTCTCCCACGTCTATACATCAAACTCCTAATTTTGATCCTCTGACGAGGACGCACTAGAAGATGTGTCGTTCCCTTGCATCCCCCATTTAGTATGCAAGTCCTGGTCCCCATCTGTTTGCAAAAACCATCTCTATGTTGAGGCATCATGTTGCCAGTTTGTGCGGTCAGTACCGGAGGCAATAATTTGCCACAAGACGATCCACAGCGAAGTCCCATTAAAATATGTATCTCATTTATTACACAATATAGCGACAGAGACTAAAAATCCCATTTTAAACCTCTTTGAAGATTTTATTCAATCTAGGGCAGGTGATGCAGATCTAAGATAACTACATTAGTGTTAATGAGGCAATTCACCATCAGCAGTATGAGTTCCTTTCCTTCTTCCTCTGTTATTTACAGAGCATTTGGCATTTTTTGTAGAGTCAAACCCAAAACGAACTAGGAAAATCAGTGAGCAGTTTTAAGAAACTGAGTATTGTGAAGAAACTGTTCTAGGTCCTGATGATATCCACCACTGCAGATGGACATGAGCATAAGTCCACCTAACACTTCACTGAATAATGCTTTATGGAAGAGTAATGAAACACCTCCTCACTTCAGATGGTGCTCTCTTAGTTCAGCTTAGTGGACTTTTAGCCCCACTATAACAAGTTATACCAGGACTAAAAGAAAAATACGAACACTTAGAGAAACAATACCATATTTTTCTCTGACTGAAGTTAAGAATTTGTATTTAATTTACTTTGATTATAGCTCTTCCTTTGGGGTTTTTTGTTTGTTTGTTTTCCTGTGAGTAAGCCTTATGCACTAACAAGATTTGTCTGTTTTTTTACTCTTTCTTTTGTCTGTTTTTTCACTGTCATGAGACGTTAGCAGTTTGCTCAATATTAACAGTTTTACTAGTGTACAAAGTATCAGCCATAGTGCCTGTATGAAGCAATCCAAACATTTTCTCAATATGGCATAAAATCACCATCCTTTATCACAGCATAGATATTTCAGCAGCCAGCATAGAAATGAGGACACCCCAGTGCTACAAGAATCATACATGCATTTAAATATTTTAGTATCACTTACACAGAATTTAAAAAAAAAATTTTTACAAAAAGCAATTTACAAAAGCCTTCTGTTGAAAACATTATCATAGAATCTTAAGACTGGAAAAGACCTCTAAGATCATCAAGTCCAACCGTTGACCCAACACCACCATGTCTACTAAACCATGTCCCAACATGCCACATCTACATGTTTTTTGAACACCTCCAGGAATGGTGAGTCCACCATGATGGTACAACCATCACTGGCTTTTCTTCCACTGGCATCTCTTGGAAAGATGATGGCTGTCGAGGCTTTCAGATAAGTCCAAGGTATCCGTATCCTTGAATTCTCAGCTTCAGAAAGTGCAGCTATTCCTTTATAACCTCCCCACAAGACAGCTCCCATTACTTTCTAACAGTATATACATTTTCTGTTTGCTTCTGGGGGCAAACTGTGTAGAACAAGAAGCTTCTCCAATTTGCTAGATAATCCCAAAGTTGTGCAGCTGCAGTATTTTCTAATAGTTTCTTTGCAAGAAATGTGGCCATGATAAACACAGATTACCCAACCCTTAGCCCAACATCTTTTTCTTTTCCCCTTTCCTCTTTACTGTAGGAATTCAGGTTTTGCTTGTCCAGACATGGACTCTATTTCCAGCTGAGATACATGACATGCTAACAGCTTCTTTAGGGTTGGTGTCCCTTTGGAAGATCAAAAGGCCTCTGGTCCTTCTCTGGGGCTTTTCAGAAGTCAGTTCTTATGAAAAATTACTCTCTGCTTCCTATGTCAGAGCAGCATCTTAGAGCTTCAGACATCTGCAGGAAGTGCTGCTTTGCATCTATTACACATGCTTTATGGACCATTCAAGGAACAATTTAGTTGAATGGGGGGGGGAATCAACTACAGTCCTGTTCAGCATTCTAGTTTGATTTCAGTGCACAACAGCAGTTTGAAGCATGCTTTTCTGCCCTGAGTTGAAACAAATATACACCTAAACATACGTACATGCAAGCCCACTTCACAACTTTTCCATGTATTGCTGATGACTTCAGAGCATATGCACATGCAGCTCTTTGTTTCAATCTTAGTAATATTCAGTAGTAAATGCTTTTAGTGACACAAGGACAAGGGCTGCTATAATGAATGTTTCTTCCTCTTCTTTCTTCCCCCCCTCTTTCTGCCCCCCCCCCCAAAAAAAAAAAACAACCTAAAAAGCAAAAAGTTATCCTATCTCTGCAAAATCTGAAATATTTATGGCTAATTTGGAACAGCATATTTTCTTTATCATAATTTTTTAATCCACTGCTGTAGAAATAACTGGTTACAGATGCTACACAAATTACATATTCCTCACCATCCATGAAAATGATGTATGGCACACTATGGAGTTGGTCAATAAACAATTTTCAAAGAATACCTTTACTTCAAATCATTTGAAGGAGGCTTGAAGACAACCTCCTGAATCATTACACTTAGGCTACTGAATGCACCATGTCATATAATCCTCATCATAAATTTATTATTGAATTTCACCTAAAAGTATGTTCATTTTTTATTCCTCTCCTCATTGCTCCAGAACTACTCCCGTGGCCATGTTTAGGAAAAACCTTTGGATTTTTAGCCATAATGTAGTCATTACCAGCTTATTCTTATCTGGTTTTATATATCTGTTCACCTTACTCTCACCTTGCAGCCTTGGAGATATTTATAAACAATCACAAGGGACTCATTTTCCTGGAGGTTACAGATAGATGGAGCGTGAATACTTACTTTGCAAGAGGTCATTTTTCCTTTCATGTACTCACATAATTCATAGACAAACATGAAATACTTTCTACTGATTTTCAAAAATGACTGACAGTCTTAGAAACTTTGTATACAAAATTTCTCTAAGCATTAAATGCTCCTTTTCTGCTGACTTTTTCCTCTTATATCCTGCTTGCTTTCTCTTGGTTCATAAACGTCCTCTGCTCTACCCCTGTGATTGATAGAGATCTAGGCCAATATGGCTATCTTAAGACTTTCTAAAGCATTCAAACCAACAGATGAACATTTCCAAGGAAAAGAAAGCACATCTTTAATGGAAGCCTTTGCTGTTCTCCTTCTGCCAGGTACAGGAACGTCTGTGTAGCTACATCTGGTTTTCAGTGCAGGCATAGAATCATAGAATCATCTAGGTTGGAAATGACCTTTGAGATCATCAAGTCCAACCGCTAACCGAACCTTGCCATCCCACCACTAAACCATGCCCTTAACCACTAAACCATGTCCTTAAACATGCATTGCTTGACACTGATTTGGGATTGTTGGTGGATCTGAGTACCATCTGCCTCGTTATAGGGTGAAAACATTTATGAGAGAGGAAAATTGCAGCAGGCCAGGAAGCCTGTCAGTCCAGCTCCCCTAGGACCCGTATATACAGAAGCCTGGCGGCTGGGACCTCAAGCAATAGCAAGACCCCACATCTCCCTCTCCACTGATGAGCCCAGATGGCAGAGGAGCCCTTGGGAGGAGGTGAACTCTGTTACTATTTGATGGATCAAAGGGAACAGAAATGAAAGACATTGATGGACAGGCGTAAAGCCCATGAGTTTTGCACATGCTGTGCTTGGTCCAAAGGCAACCCAGCTGGACTGCAGAGCAACCCAAGTTACAGCACTGTAAGAGCTCAGTGTAATGCTCCTTGCTGGGCATTGCATTAGGGCAACGACACCAGATAACAGCGTCAGTGGTAGACACTGCAGGTCAAAATAAGGAAATGGAGGAAGGAATTCAAAAGTCTTGCAGTCGAGAGCTGTGTTTTGGTGGTGGTGCTAAGGAGCAGGCCTGCTAGCAACACAGTTGTGATGAACAAGGATGGTTACGAGAGCAAGGAGAAAGAGGCAGAGCGGAGTCAGGGGCTGACACCAGCAACAACTGGCAGCACAAGTTATAATACGAGATCAGAGTTACGGAGTTTTTTTGTCCACCTCTTCAGACTTCTCTTTTTCCCTTTAACAAAATGATTTGTTAAACCAATTTTTAGGACTTGGAAGTGAGGAAAATTAGTTCATTTAGTATCAAAATGTTAGTTTAATTTTCCTTATTTCCCTTTTGCTGGGAGGCATAAATCAGCATGTTGGCAGTGACCCCTTTAAATCTAAACCTGTCCCATTTTGCTTCCAGCCAGGTGCTGACAGAAGGGTTGTACACAGTATAATGAACCGTGGCTTTCATGATTAAACACATTCATCTTCCAACTTACTCTTTAAGTCAGCTTGAACAACAGTCCTCCCTGGAAGCTCTCTAACTTCAAACACACCTGCTTATTCACTCAGCAGTGATTTTTTCATTAAAAGTATTAGTGAGTGATAGCCAGGTTTTCATATAATGTTATTCCAAACCATCTCAAGAAATAGTCTCAGAGACAAATTAGAGGCACAAATAAGGCTTTAGGAATATTAAGACCACCATTCATACCAACATCCAGCATGGGTACCTGTCTATTGTCCAAAATAAGATTTACCTGTTAACACTAAGAGTCCTTGAAGTACTTCTTCAAAAAGCATGGATCCAGCCCAAAAGTGCTAGAAATATTAGTCACTCTAATTATAGCCAATTTCATATGCAGAGATGTCAAGTAGGAGCTGAATTTTTCTACTTATTGTGGTGGCGTGTGATTAATTCGCAGCCAATTACTTCATGCAGCATATGTTTGTGGTTTCCAAAGATCAGAAAAAATTCTGATACTGGGTTCAACATTGTAGTTTCCCAGTCATCACTGTTACTAGGCACACAATAAAGAAAGATAAATTCTCTCATCCATCTCACATATCTTGCAAAGTCCTATAATATTGGCTCCCCTCAGCTTTTATTGGTGCAGTTTACCCTCTCCTTTGGTTATTCCATTTCACTCTTGCTTTCGTGTTGCCTACAAGCATCATCTGCTCTGAAATTGGCTTGGAAAACACCCTCCCAGGCCTGAGTAGCTTGCACCTGGGCATTCTCTAATCTTTTTTTCACCACTTCACCAGCAATTAGGTTTTGAATTGCAGCAGCTGGCACAGAGAAGAGTCAGCAGAAGCAAAAGATTAACAGCTAATACATTAAAGAGTAGCTTGGCCAATATGTGTAAGGAGGATGTTACTGTGTGTTCCTCTCATAGAATACAGCTTCTGTCTTAGTCCATTTAAACAGATTCTTAATACAGAATCTCTGGAGGCTGATCACTGGGTGCTTAGTGGTGCCAGGCTTAGATGAACAAGTGCTGCTGGATTCAGGTACTCTCTTAGCCAATGGAATAAAATAGAAATTAAAGTTCTGTTCGCCACACAATTATGTAGTGATTTTCTTTCCTACTATCTCCTAGATTGATATTGTATCTAGTATTTCCAGAAAACCCAATGCCTCTTTGCCTCCACCAAGTGTTTACAGAATTTTCTGAAATATCCCTAATCTGCTCTGTGAAACTGCTAGAGAAGTTTAGGGAAGCATCATCAAAAATGCTGCAAGGATCAAGGCCCTAGGATAACACCTCTTAGACTGTCCCATGCTCTCTGACTCTTCTCCCTTACGAATTATTTTTGAAGGCAAAAGTCCCTGTGCCCTCCAAAAGCCACTTAGATTGGTTATATTGGCCTCCTGCAGGAAGGGAGGGTGCTTTGTGGGATGCAGGGTGAGTAGACCAGTACACCAGAGGGTTGGGCACCACCTTCATCCCAGTATCTTTTAAGCAGCAGAGTTCATGGGAGTACAGAGATGTGATGGTGCAAGTGCTCTCAAGCCTTTCTTGGATCACTTGCTACAAACCTTAGGTTTTTCAGAACCGCTGTAATGCAAGATGAGAGACAGAACCCGCAAAGTTGGGTTTAATTTCTAATTTCCCTTTTCAGGAGCAGGGAGAAGGGAGGGAAGCAGAGGGAGAGGTGGCCTTATGTTGTTCTACCCCAGCCATTCATGGAGGTCTTGTAGACACTGCCTGGGATCTCCACCTGGGAATTCCTACAACAGGCAGGGTAAGATGAACTGCCCACCAGGGAAGTCTTCTGGGGTAGACAGCTCCTGGCATGACCAAGAGGTCACTTGGAGCACACACTGCATGTCCATTTAATAGTAATCCAGGACAATTAAAATGTTTGTGTGTCTACTATCTGAAACTCCTACTGGGAAAACAAAAACAAAAACCCACTCTGGAAAAATAGCAATTACAAATACTTTTACAACAAAGTTAACCTTCTAAAAGGAAGCTAACAAACTATTTTAACCCTGCAACCTAGTTAATCTGATAGTATGAAGGCCAGTGCTATATAACAGCATAATAAGTTATAACAGGACTTACATCTTCATTTATTTACACAGAGAAAAATATGCAATATATATTGATTTTACAATTTTTTCTTACATACACAAACTATATCAGATTCAGCTAGGATAAACTTTTCCTCACATCTTCCCTCCCTGCAATTTATTGTGCTGATTTACAAAGACCCTGCCACAAGTCCTGGTCTAGGCATTACTAGTTGTTGGAAACTAGAGATAAGCCGTCCCAATTTAGAGAGCCACTTACACCTGTTTGTCATGGCTTAAACCCAGCCAGCAATGAAACGCCACACAGCCACTCACTCACTCATTCACTCCACCCCCTTGGTGGGATGGGGGAGAGAATCAGAAGAGTAAAAGTGAGAAAACTTGTGGGTTGAGATAAGAACAGTTTGATAATTGAAATACAATTATTATAACACTAACAACAACAACAACAACAAAGATAAATAAAACCCAAGAAAAACAAATTATGTACATGAAAAACAATTGCTTACCATGAACCAACCGATGCCCAGCCTGTCCCCTAGTAGCAGCCCCCCTGGACACCTTCCCCCAAGTTTATATGCTAAACATGATGTTATATGGTATGGAATATCCCTTTGTCCAGTTTGGGTCAGCTGTCCTGGCTGTGCCCCCCGCCAGCTTTTTGGGTGCCCTCTGCCTTCTCATTGGCATGGCAGTATGAGAAGCCGAAAAGTCCTTGACTCAGTGTAAGCACTGCTTAGCAACAATTAAAACATCAGTGTGTTATCAACATTATTCTCATCCTAAATCCAAAACGCAGCACTACAGCAGCTATTAGGAAAAAAAAAAAACAACTATATCCCAGTCCAAACCAGGATACTGTTTGAATCCAAGACTTCACTGTGTCTTTGCAACAAGACAGAAATAAGAAGGTAAAAAGGTAATTTGCAGTGACCTTAGTCCCTCCTCAGGATGCCCAGATTTGAATTTTGTGTTGTTACAGTGAAAAGCAAAGGAAAATCACATCACGCATATTGAACGTCCATTGGGTTATTGATGTTCATCATGGCATTGCAGAAAACTATGGAGTTATGTGCTAATTTCAGCTGATGAAAATCAAGTTTTCTTAATAATCACAGAAATGCAGACTACACTTTCAGAACATTATTTGTTTATTTGGGTATTTCCAAAACTTTGAAGTGTATTTTATGAACACATGTAAGTCTATTAGTAGAAAGTTATAAACTACTGAAAGTATCTTAGGGTCTTCTTGGAAGTAACCAATTGAAAATCGGTTGATTACATTGGTCACTTCGTAATGACTTTTGCATGAGTGTCTGTGCCTTCTCAAATTTATTTTGATACCTTTTCTACAGTGGTTATACAATAACTATACAACTTGATACAACAATTTATAGTCTATAGTTAAAAAGGGCCTTGCACCAAGGTTGGATCAGCTTATACAAGGATGAAAGCATACAGATTATTCTCCATGTGTTTGCTCGCAGACTGTGCAAGCAGATTGTAAACAAAACAGCATTGCAAAACCAGCGTGTGGTGACTTCAAAGGACTAAGACTTTCAGCTGTAATTTTTAGTACCAGTGCTGTGCTTACTGCTATCTGAGAAGCAGAAGAAAGCTTGAGTCCACCTTCTCATTTTCCGAGACTGTCATATTCTCTCCTCCTCTTTCTCCACAAATATTATTTATATTATATGAGAAAACACTGAGCAATTCCAGATGTTCTGAAGTCTGAGAGAAAATACTATAAGATACGACTGCTTCTTTATTGGTTTACCTTTCATGCATAAATGGTTTTAAATTAGCCATTTTATCATTATGTTTATTTACTGTTAACTATTATTTATGATAATTTACTTTTGGCTGATTAAAAGCTGAGTTTTTCAAGTGTTTGCTTGGAGATACTGAAGTTTAATCAGCAGTAACATTTCTAGCAATAGTTTATGATTTTTCTGTCAATGCAAAATAAATTTCACTGCCATTATGGCAGCGTTTTCAATACTCATTTTTGCTTGGTGCTAAACTTAGCCATTTTACAGAAGAACAGAAATTGCACATTACTTGAGATTGTCGAAACTTCTTCATAGCACTGTTCGCATCTGTTAAAGTCTCCATTAAGGACACACACCTGAGTTACTAAACTCTCCTCTGCAGCTGTGTGTGCAGTAAGGTGCACACCTGGGCTAGGGAAGGCTTTAACCTCTTGCCCCAGGGACAGGGAATGCCAACCAGCTCCCCAAAATTTGAAACAGGTGACAGGCAGCAGAAAGGGGACAACTTGAGTTAAGAACTGAGTTTAAACATGGTTAGGGAGAAAGAACATGTGCTAAAATGAGAGTTCTGCATTTACTACATCAAATTGTTGAGCAGAGTTTCTATCTCCCAAAAATGGAATTTCTTAACGTGTGTCTTTCTATATCCTGATCAAATGGTGCATTCTCTTTTTGTGAAAGAGAAAACAGTATTGAGGGCTGCATGGACTGAAGAATTCCTTTCCCATATCTCTCCACCTAGTTTCTTCCTTTGGCAAATCATGCACAGCACAAAAATGTACAAAATTCAGACACTTGACATGAAACCTGACATCTTGAGTATCACCTGGCTAGTGGAGCTACAGATATAACTACAACTTATCTGTAAGTTGCCAAGTGTTAGGAACTGGATACAGCCTCCCTAAATAGAGGTACTGCTCAGAAGTCACCCACTCTCTTTCACCAAAACCTAAACATTGCAGTTGCTGGAGTGATATGCCAAAAGCACAGCTGCATTTTCTAAATGTATAGAAGCTTTAGCAAGCAAGTACACAGATTTTTGCAGCTGCATCACCAATATTCCCCAACTGTGATTCTCTCTCTTTTTTTTTTTTTTTTTTAA
>VXBL01005756.1:315424-370403 GCA_013400195.1 Aramus guarauna | reverse complement strand
TTTTTTTTTTTTGTAAGCATGAACAAATATTGGAAGGTCTAGATCTTTTCATTTAGGAAGCTCACAGTCCCAGGAAGTAAGTTCATTATTATTTTGAATATGCCTTCAAATATTATTTGTGATAAAAGCTCAGGGTGAAGCAATAATAAGCACCATTGCTGCAGTGCACTTTGAACACTAGTTCTAAGAAGTGATTACATTTGCTTTATGCGGTGGTATTTGAAAACAGCACTCCTGGAGCCTATTTGTCACTGTCTGTTGGGATCTCAAATTTACAGGATAATGTACTCTGTAAATTAAACTTTATTTTATGAGCTTATTAGGAAAGAAAACAAACAAACAAACATGACATACAAGGGCTCAATCCTCTTTGTACAGACTAGTCTAACAAGTGAATTCACTAATTCATTGCTTAATTCTTGAGGTTTCTAACTCACAAGTTCTCTAATTCGTAACTTGCAACTCATAACTTGTGCACCTATGAGCAAGTTACCTGGCTGATGGTGAGAGTGCTCATCCTTTGTCCTCCATCACAGCGTAGGCCTCCCCTGTACCGCACCAGCAAGCACGAAAGCCTCAGCAGTCCAGCTGCTGTTGGATCTGCTTCAAAAACTTTTTGGGTAAGCTGGTGTATTTATACCTTCCAGCTTGGAAGTTTGGTCTATACCATTTCCACGAGTTAGCAGATTCTGAAGAAACTGCCAGAAAACCAATATGCAAGGAAGATGTCTGCAGGAGACAGCAACCTGCAGGTGACAGTGGCTGCAGAGTGACCTCTAGCCCTTCCTGGCCACCATGTCCTGCCTGGGCTGTCCTTACCTTGCACCTAATGGCACTGCTCCCAGCATGCATCAGACCTTAGCATGAGCTATGAACCAAAATCTGAGCAGGAGTTGAGTGAAAAGTCACACCTCACTCATTTTCCCATTACAGGTAAAAGCCTTTGGCAGTTAAGTAACTTCTCTGGTTAAAATTGCTTCTATTTAAAGTCCAAGTGTCTAGGATTTTCTCTTTTCTTTTTCTCATACTCTCTTGATTTGCCAAAATGTATACAGAAGTGAGATGTTTAACTGAAAATATGGCCTTACATATTTGTTATTGTCTGAGAAGAGGTTTAGGTGCTATTTGCCCACAGCACATTTTGCAGAATACATTAGCTACCTTAGCGAAAGCTGCAGAATACAAAAGGGACTATTTTCTTTCAGTAAGCTCAAGGGAGTTTCAGAACTGTCAATCTAGCCTCTACATATTCTATAATATTTACTCTTGGTTTAGATGTAAATAATGAATTTACAAAATAAATGGGGGAAAGTCCAAATGTTTTCAACAAACTGATATAGAAGAATTTGTACCATATAGCTATCAGTCCTGATCCTAAAGATCCTCATTCAACTAGTACTTGCAAATATGAGAAAGCCCACTGCATTTACAAGAATGAAAAATACAGGGATAAAATCTGCAATACTTTATATCCCCTCCTTGAAACATTTTACAATTAAATGCATTATAGTTCATTAGCTGAAGATGGAGACAGATTTTAAAGTCAAGAATAATATACCGGTGAGAAAAATAAAAAACTCTAAATGTGTTCCATCCCAATTCTGTCTCCCACTGAACAGACACATGCCTTAGGCTTATGTGCCTTATGTCTGCTCACATACTCACTTGCTAGAGCTTGGCTTTCGTCCTGTATACAAAACAATTCAACAACAGCCTCAGGTTTTTCTTCGGAGGTTGTCCCTGTAGCTTTCTGTAAGCCACCCTAGCTTTAACTCTCTTGTTCACGCTACCTTCAGGGTTGCTCCTGTCTCAGTTTCATTGCAGAAGGAGTTGAATGGCTCTCCGCTGTACCAGCTCCTGCGGAAAGGACTCCAGCACGCCCTCACAGCCACCATCCCTCTCTTCCCTCCATGAATTTTCTTACCTAGCACTTAAGCATATTAAACTATGTCAGCCAATTGCTTTTCTGCCTTTATTCACGTTCTTGTAAAGATAATGCCTTTTTTGGTAGAATTTGTCAGACACTAATGAATTATTTGCCCCCACTCTGGGCAAAAAAAGTTACTACTTCTTCTGAATTTATTTTTTGTACCTCTTTTTTATATTTTAGCCATTATATTATATATTAAGCAAAGTCATACTTTGCCTTGTATAGCATGTACTGCCTTCTTAGTGCCTAAACTTCCTAGGTAAACAGGAGCACCATTAAAATTGATGACTAATGGAAGTCATTCTTCACGTCATGGACAGGGAACTGTCTCGGGGACAGTGTGCTGAGTTTGAGGTTTCCCAAGAGGGCTGAGCAGATCTAAGAGCTATTACCAAAAGGTGAAGCCTTCCTCTAATTCCCCTTCTTTCTCCTCCCTTTCCAATTCAGCTATCCTGATTTCACATCCCAGCCCCCCCTTTGAAAACACTCTGGTCACCATCTGGATGAACCCATTCAGCTCACTAAATCGGCAAAGAACTAGCCCAGCTTAAACAAATTAATTATTTTCTGCCAGTTTAAGGACCTGAATCAGCTCATCACAGGATCTAACAAGTGCCAGTGCCAAGCAAAGGAAGCATGGCCAAGAAAGGGGAAAGTAGTAGGACTGCATCTTTTGGCAGCTGCAGGCTGTCAAATTGCTCCTTGAGCTAAAATGACTTACTCAAGGTAAGTCTGTGGCAGAGGAGAAATCTAGGTTTGGGATCATTCATCATCTCTATACCATCTTTGCTCTCAGCCATAATGTCAGCAGCTAGTTAAAAAAGTAAATAATAGCAGTACTCCAAAAACAGTCACTCTTATTTTTCACCCCTGCTGAAGTCCCTAGTAGCAAAACCTCATGCAGTAAGTCCTCTAAAGTTGGTGCTTGAGCACCTTTTAGGGCTAGAGTCAGTAGGAAGCCTGTTTTTCTTTCTACAGCTAGATAATACTGGGCAGAATAACAAGATCATGTTATACGGCTTAGCTTTACTGGTATCTTTGCAAGAAAGGAAGTTATCTCAACAGAACCTAACTTTGTATAAATACAGAAAATGGCTGTCATTTGGTGATGAGCAATTACTAGAGCAAGACAATAATTATCTGTCACTTAAAGCATCAGCATTGCCACATAACTAGTGAATGAAGTCAATAGCTGACATCTGACTGCTCAATCTTTACTTTAAAGCTAACTTTATCACCTATTAATCACATTTAAGTCCCGTATTAAAAATCCTTCAATGTTGGCAACTGCTAACAAATATTAAGGTAGATTGAACTAATCTGTAAAAGAAGGGAAGAATCCACAGTGCACCCTTTCCACTTGCAGGTGCCTGGCAATAACTATATAGGAGGCTTGTTATCTCAGAGCTTTCTCCAATCCTGCTTTAGTAAAGCAAAAGGGTTTATAGTTCCACAACAATAAGACTGTGACAGCCGTACAAATAAAATTCAACCTGAAAAAACAACATCCATTCCACAAGGCTGCTCAGTATATCCTCACAGGCTAATGTAAGGTTAGGAATTTTGGCAGTCAGACTCTCAAGGAGGTTGCATTTGCGTCCTCATGTAACCCTCTTTAGATATGCTCAGGATGCAAGTCGCTGAGCCTCTCAGCTCACAGCTTTCCCTGCTAGAAATTACACAGCTTTATGTTGCTGTTGTTACCAAGCACATGTGCAAAATGGCACATGGCAGAGGCAATATAGGAGAAGGGGTGAGAAGGGAAACAAGAGATGAAACTTCTGACTCCAGTTCTGTCCCAATTGCTCACTGGTTTATAGTGTGCCAGCACTAAAATCCATTTCTTTGTAAATAAGGTTCTCCCTAAATAAATAGGAAATTATGCTTAGGTTTTCATATGTGGGAAATTGCAAAATACTATTTTTCATAAAGCCCTTGAGATCATGAAATGTGTATTGCATATCTTTCTCATGTAATTTTATCAGACATCTTCAAATAACAGCAAGAATTTTCTGAAAGGCTATGTGAAATAACAATTTGGGGTTTTTGACTCTTCTCAGGAAGTTTTCTAAAATTATGGTGTTCTCTCTCATTAAAGTTGTTTCAATATAGCACAGTATAAAAATTATAAGTGAGAAAAAAGCAATTATTTCCCATGGAAAAAATGCCACAGTTTTTTACTGTTGAATGAATAGTTATAGTTTAATCCAATTGTTTTAATGGCTGCTAAATGGTGTCGGTAATTTACAAAGTTTAATTGTGGCTGCTTTTTTAAGAAAGTCACTTTTCAATGAGATGGTTCATCGCAGACAGGCTTTTGGAGATATTACTATTTCACACACCAATGTAGGCTAACATAATAAATGTAGGTCTTAATTATGCCAACTATGAAGATAACTGATGAGAAATGTCTTTATTCTTGTTAGGAAAAATTACAAGATTGTGAGGTGTCTTCATGCTTTGACAGATTATTTTTCACAATGAAAAAACCAAACCAAAACAAACCTAAAATTCTAGACCTAACCTAAACCATCAAATTTATTTCCAGCTGAGTACTATGTCTTAGAAGACATTTAGAAAGAAAAGCTCAAACTTGGCTGAATATTACAGCTATATTACATAAATTGTGAAATAGGACAAACTATTAAAGGAACCAGTGTATTACTTTATCAGTTAGCTTGCTAAAACTGTAATTCAGAATTTTCTCTTTTATTAAGTGTAGAAATGTGACAACTGAGCTCACATAAAAATTTGGTAAACATTAAATGACTGAAGTTTTTTGACCTTCAAAGGTTGCTGTTGTGGCAGACTACCATCTGTGAGCGGTCCTTCCTAGTAGCTATGTCACCCAGTCTTAGTATTTTACTGAAAGCTCCATATGGGCACAGAAGCTTCCATGGACACATCAATTTACAGGAAAAAGGCTGAGTTTCTAGTCTGTTCCTCGGCAATGGCTACCTCAATAATCTGAGCTCAACTCAGTTACCTAAACACAAGTGCTGTGCTGTTTGAGACACCACGATTTTCTGAGAGCGCCTTACAGAGCAGGCTGGTATTACACAGGACCTGTAAGAGCCCAGTGCCCTTCAGGAATGGCACCTGGAAGTCACGTAGAAGGCTATCTCAAATACATCTGGCTAGGTGTTGTTGCAGCCTACAGTGAGCTATATGTTGCTGAGATTATACTAGCAAATTTAAGGCTACGTCAGACATGTCTGCATAAGCAGCAATCACAAAGAGAATGATGGAAACACAGGAAAAGGGGATCAAAATAACATGAAGAGAAAATACAGTGGTTTAGCAATTTCCTGCAGTTTCCCAATTAGAGAGGCTGAGCACATGGAATTCTCACTGATGTGATCCAAAAATAATAAACCATCTTTCCTGGCACAGAGGATGGCTAGATATAGATCCAATGATCCATCTTTCTGTAACACTTTGTCCTTTAAAGACCTTACTTATTGATTCACACTCTCCAGAGTTTGCTCTGCATCAATTTCAATAACCCTTGATTAAAACTGAGCTGATTCTATAAAAGCTGTGGATATTATCATTAAAGGTTGCAACACTGATTTAGCGCAGCTTATTGCTTGCTTTTGAATGCATAGTTCACAATATTCAAGGAACTGTTGGCAATTCATAAAATTAATACGAGTGACCTTGCCAGTAAACAAGCAATTCTTTGTAGAGTCTATAATAGTTTTGACTCAAAGGTAACTGCTGGAGAGGTTCTCACATCATCTTTGATGCGCTCTTTGTTCTCCAGCTTTTAAATGGATGACAGTGATTCATCTTCTTAGTTACTCATATGTCTGAAAGCCTTGGAGATATATGTAGTAGTGCCTATGGAGAGAGCCATATTTGACTTCCAGTTCTGGCACTGACAATGCCTAGAGGGTTCAAGAGAGAGATCTGAAACTCTGTATAAGTTTCCCAAACTAAATACAAGTAAAAGATTTGTGGGAGGTAATGGTACTCTGGCATCTCTCAGTAGTGCATGATTTCCCTGAGCCTGGCCCAGGCTCAGCTGCACATCTTGCTGAAGAAAGTAAGTCAACTCAAAACATGCAGCGCAATTTAGCAGAATAAAACTTCTCATGTTTTTTAGATAGACCCTACATGCCCTGATGCATTAGGCAGCATTTGAAAACAGTCAGTTATTGCCTCCTTACCTCCTCCAAAAAAACACTCCTCAAGATATACTTTCTACTTGCTACCATAAAATTGCCCCCATTCATCATTAATTAAATTTTCCTACACTCCCCAGAGGACAAGTCTTTGAAAGCTTAAACTTCACCCTTCAAACAATCAAATACCCTTCCAACAGTTCCTTCTCTCATCCCAAAGGAGTCAGCACAGGTCCCTCATTGCCTGTAGAGAAGCAATGTCAGTGCAGAGAGGGTGACAGGAAGGAATGTTCAAGTCACACTGGCATTCTCAGCCAACATGGCTGGTGATGCCAAATGGTGATGCAGTCATAGCCCAATTTGGTTTGTTCCATATTTTGTGTAAAAAGAGTGGAAAATTCCTCATTTTTCAACCAGTTCTGCTGGCAGCAAACCATGCCATGCTCTGAGGAGCTATTGAAACCGCACTTGGGTTTCTAGACATTTCAGTCCTGGGGCTTCCTGAGAAGCAATGACAGTAGGATGGCAATCACAAGATCAACATATGAAATTAAATGGCTATTGTGCAAATAGAAAAGAAAAAAAAATCCTACTATCCCTCACTCCACTTTTATCTAACAAAACCAGGCAATCTAACTGAATGCCTCGGCTGTGAGCTTGAATGGAAACAGTGGCACAACCAACTGCTCGATAGCAGCTTCTCCACTTGCAGGTCAGGCAAAGTAAAGGAAAAAGGTGGAATCTCACCACATCCCACGATGGACCTCAAGGATTACTTACTGTCATGTGGAATAAGAACCTCTCCTGATATGTGGTTCAGGTTTTGTTGGTAGCAGATATTCGTACTCTCCTGATGTAACAATTTTATAGAAAAATATTAGTTATCAGAATCCAAACTAATTGATTTTTGAGAGATCACATTATTTTCTTGCTTATACCTTCCAGGGTTTTTAATGACAAGTGCTCATTCAGGAAAGGCAGTGACTGTGCATGGACATGTTTCTTGATCTTGATGATCAAGAATGATGGAAATTTAGGAAAGACTTGTCTATAAACTGTCACTGCCAACTCCAAAAATGTGTAGGGACAAGCTAAGCAATGATAGCTTGTATAAAACATTACTATTTCATTTTTGATTTATGTGTTGTTAAATCACTAAGTGGTTTTAATCGAGCCCATGTTTGACAGAGATGTTATTTGTGCACTTTTAAAAAATGCATTAGTGCAGAAGAGAAATGTAATTATTTTACAGATATCTGGATTTTACTGGGCCATCAATTCTGTGCTATTAAACAAGAGATTCAAGACTTCTTTGGTGATCCATTTGGAGCCAGTTCTCATTGAGAACATGAGAGAGAAGTTAGAAGGCTCTTATGGTATCTTTTGAGCTAAATTCTAAAATAAGAATTGAAATAAGTCCAATGGAGAATATAAGCAATATTCAACAATGTTTTGTGAAAATAGACTTTTGAGTTTTTCTTCAGATGAGGAAGTACTGGATTGAAATTAGTTGATTAGTTCTATTAAAATTTAATAATGGACACTTTAAATTACTAGGAATCAATTTTTAATAATGAGTAAATGTCATTAAAGAATTAATTCCACATGAGATTAAACAAAAGAATCCATAAGGCAACATAATTGGAAAGGTATTTTTTTATATTCTTGTCTTTTCCTCTTTTATGTTGCTGGCAACTTTCTTTGTTTTAGCCTGAGGCTTTGTTTATTGATTGTGCCCAACAGAAGGACAAACATGAAAAAAAAAATGAGGCAGCAAATAGATGAAGGTCAAATTCATATCACCTGATCTCAGGAACACAAATTTCCCATTATCTCTAAAATGAAATACCACAGACACTTAAGCTGAAATACTTGAAATCTGTGAACTGATTTAGGAAATCTTCAAGTAACCTCTTTTGCTTATGAGAGGAAAAGTGATGTGGAGTGAAAAAAAAAAAAAAAAAGTCTGAGAAATCCCAGTTCCCACCAGGTTTGGCGCCAGGCGCTGAGCACACACCTCTCCCCAGGAGGGCCAGCTCCAGCCGTGGCCCTGTCCATGGGGACCATGGGGCTGCCCCCAGTGCTTGTGGGAAGGAAGGCCCAGGGAGGCCCCTGTGCCTGGGGCCATGGCTGTGCTGTGAGGCAGTCCTGGCTGGGGCTGCCCATGGCTCCGCTGACCCAGGCCCCAACCTGCAGGCCGATGTCCCGGCCCAGCCTTGCCCATCCCTGTCCCCAGGGACTGCCCCGGTGCCCGCAGCCTGCCCTGCTCCTGGCTGGGGCAGCAGGATGGCCCCAGCTGCCAGGCCCTGCCCCCCCCTCAGCCCCTGCATCGTCCTCAGCCTTAGCTTAAATACTATTTAAATTCAAACTGGTTTTGCAGTTTCATTAGCATCCAATGGCAAAGACTGAACAGTGCCTATCGCATACTTTGAAGACAACATTGCCTTTTGAAACAAAGACAATAAATGAGTAGCTGCCCAAAAAGAAGAGCCGTATTTCCTGAGCTTTTCTATAGAATCATATTAATTTCAGAAGGTCAGCGTCATTAAGAAATCAAACAATAAACTCAATCCGTTTTCATCCAGCAAAAAGCAAGGCAATTGTAAATACCAAATTTGACCCAGAGGAAAAAGAGCCTCCAAATGCAACACCATACTGATCTGCCCCAGAGCGCAGAAAAGGATGTCCATCTTGTGACTAGTCAAGTCAAAACTGGGTTTAACAGAGCTATGTGGATTTTATAACATCAGCAATAGCTCAGAACTAAGACATTCCAAACTGCAACATTGAGAGAGGCCTGCAGTTTACTTTGTCAAAGATCTTTAATGAAAATTCATTTTAACAAATAGATTTCAATAAATTTATAAGAAACTTCTATGTTGCATAAACTTGCATCTCTGGTTATGGGTGGGTTTTTTCCCTGAGATATGTCCTCAGGCTCACAATGCATAATTTATATATATTTCTATTATTTATATTCATATTTTGGGAGAGTGGGGTTTTTTAATGTCTACAGTGTCTTGTTTTTCAGTGACACTTCTATTTGGCCTAGTTGTTTTCCCAGTGAAGTTTGTGGAGGTTTTACAACTGGTACCAGCCTGATTTTGCACTCCATTTGTATCCATGGTAAAGCTTCATCAGATTTCAGTGTAGGCCAAAGCTGAGGAACTTTGTAAATCCTATTTATCTGTAAACATAAAAGATGAAACAGTCTGCAGTGAACCATGGAGATGGGAGCTAATCTGCGTATTTTGTTCCAGTGTCCAGCTGAAGTATGTTGCCCAGGACAATCCCTGGCGACATCTTCAGCTCATTTCAGGGAGAGAAAGGTGCGGGTCTTGCAGTTCACACTGGAACATCCTCAGGGCTGTCAGCCGCTCATGGCTGCAGGGTTTGGGGCTGGGCACGTCTTTCATTCCAGAGGTGTGAAGTAATGCCTTCAGTCAACTCGATGAGCATTTTTCTTCCAGAGTTTAGCCTTCAAACCCACAAATGTCAGCAGGAAGTACCACACAAATCTTTGACGTAAAATTGAGCAGCAGGTAGGACCTGCTGCTTTTAATTCTCTTTTAATCTTTGCTGAGCTGCTTTTCTTTAAATTGCTGCTACAGGTACTTAATTTCCCTCCCCCAGCATTACCAGTTGTTGGGTTTTGTGTTTGTGGGTTTTTTATTTAATTGTTTCTTCTTGCTTGAATGGATGAAGATAATATCCACCCTGTGGCTAGCTGGAACTGCTTCCCCAAAATGGATCAGATCACAGCTTCTGATCATTTCTTTAAACTGCTTTGCCATAGTCTTAGAGAAAGCTGAAAGTCTTCCAAGCCAGGATTAATGTGCCATGGCTGTGGAGTGAGCAGAGGGCAGGTATTAATAACTCACTATGACCATAGTTGTAGATTGAAGTACTTTGGACTATTGTCTTCGGAGTACTGTCTAAAGCAAGTTTCAGGTTTTGGAGAACCAAGAGAAGGCACTGGAGAACAGAGAGCAAAGGGCTGTGGCACTCTGGATGACAGTCTTTAACTAAGCTTCTGGATCCCAAGGTGATGACTGCCTGGGCTCTGAACTCCTGCCTACTGCCAATCATTGTCCAAAAACTAGCTGAAATAATGCTATATCTTCTGGGAGTCCTAACTGGTTCAAGTCCTCACAAAATCTAGTCATTGCTGCTTTCTTTTTACAATGCATTCGAAGAATTTATAATCTAATGGTCAGTGCTCTCAATAGAGAAAAGGGAGCCGTGAATTTTAGATCCTTGTTAGCCTAAGGATTTCCACACCTTCAGATCTATGTTCTTGGAGAAGAGTGCTACTGTTGACTGCTTCTGAAGCTTTGGGGCTTTCTTGCTTTTTTCCTTTACGCAAAAATATTTTTTCCTCCCTTTCCAAAACAAAAAGGGATCATATTTATCATGTGTTTTCTCAGCCAGTGGATGCAGTCAGTTATTTGGTTTAGGCTTTCTTTTTTTTCTTTTTGTTTGTTTGCTAGGGTTTGTTCTTGTGGAATTGAAGACAGGAGTAACAAAATGTGGAAGAACAAAAGCATATACTAGGGAATTAGCTACAAAAGGCAAGTAATATCAGGAACTACGAGTTATGTAGGGAAAATAGTTTCTAACTAATGCGAATCTCTGCAGTTCAGGAAAGAAAGCAAAGGAGAAAATTATAAAATGGGCAAATGTAAGAAAAAGAAAAAAATCTTGCAGTGGAGGTATTTTAGTCTTGTTTCTATAAATGCTATCCTAATATTTTTTCACAGTATTAATTTCAACACTGGCAGAAGTTAGAACTTAATCACATGGGAAAGGGGAGGTGAACTATGAGAGGAAACTGTCTTTAAGCGCACCACTATATATGACATATAAACTCTGAATAACACAGATTCATGACCTGTTACAATTCACACAGTGGTGGCATCTCAACTATTGCAAATGCATCACGGCAACGCTAAACCTTGGCTGACAAAAGCAGGGAACAAAAAATTTCAGTTCATCTTTAAAGAACTGTCACAATCACAAGCACGCTTAAAAATGAAACCTGAGGTTGATGAAGAATTTCAGGTGCCTAAAGTGGCATTTCATTAGAATCAGATTTTGCTGTTCAAACCCTTCAGACTGAGAGCCTGAGCATCTAGTGCAGCATCTACCCTGCTTCAAATCTGACACTGAATGGAGAAAGAAATTGTGGATTACAGAAAAAAATGCCTTTGGGAACTAAGTCCAGACTCACAGTATTAGCCTTTCAGGAGTGCCTAGACCCAGGCTAGAATCAGACTCCCTGTGTGTGTTCTTCCTTTGGCTCAACTCCCTAGATCCCAGGCTCAGCTCCATGAGGTGCTGTAGGAAGCATTCCCACTCCAACATTGCACTTTTCTCCAAGGTGGGAGAGTGAGTGGAAACTGTAGACTGGGGAAAGTTTAAGGTGCTAGTGAGTGCTTTATCCACTCATGTTTAGTGCAAAAACACTTCTTCCAGGAGCTGCATAGACTGTAGATAGCTGCCAGCCTAAACTTGGATTACAATGGAAATATAGCATGGAGAAATGTGCTCATCCTCCTAGACCAAGCACTTTGGAGCATGTTTGAAGAGCTAAAGCTAGATACCCAGAGGACTTTCAGGCGAGGTAGGTAAGTGCCTACAGGACCAGGCAGTATTTGAAAGCTGCAAGTCTAGATTGCTGTCTAGGAGAAATGCACACAGCTTTGATTTAGGTGTCTATGTCTCGAATTAGATATGGTTTTGGCAGCCTGGTTCCTATCCAGAGTGAGTATAAAAAAATATTTTGCCACCTGTTGATGTGAAAAATTTTGTCAATACCCTTTGCAGTGGATTAAAACTAAATTATTTCCTGTATTTATAGCTAAGACTAAGATGATAAACAAGAACAGGTAGGTAAATGGTAAATAAATGCAATGTAGATTCTTAATGGTCCTTGATCTTCTGTGCCCAAAGGACTATAAGGTCAGGAACAGTTGCAGGTATGAGTAAATGAGGAGCCAGGAGACTCACAATTGCATCACAAGACCTGGACTTGTCCTGGCATGCCACCTATCTCAAGCCTTGTAATTTTTTCTGAGAAATCTGGGTCTGTATGCGCTTACAGAATTATTCTGGATCTCTCTAACCTAAATTACATTTCTAAGACTTCCCAAAGCACCGTATAAATTGTTTCATATTTTAGACTCTGTCTAAATTCTACTACTGGTTAAATGTAATGAATTTATCCTCTGAGTAAAGGTACAGTAGCTCTGAAAACAACAATTTATATTGAGAGGTAAATACATGGGCATAATGAGCAGGGAAGGAAGAAGTGACTATTAGAATTAAACCTGTCTTCTCTGGAGATGTCTTTGCAGGAAATATTAAAGCTATTATTTCCAGTCTTCAAGATTTAGAATCCATCTGACAAGAACATGAAATTCTCATTAATGTTAGCGGAACTTAAGCAGATGCATCAAGTGAAAAATAGCCAATGAGTAATGAAAGCTATAGCAGAGTAAAAACAGGTGGCACCACACAGAGAAGGCTCAGCAAAGCCAATATTTAAATATGGATCTTCCATTTTCCCCCAAATTAGAATATCCTAATCAAATCTAGGAAATGCTGGGAACACTATTTATCCGTAAAGATACAAAAGGACACAAATAGGTGGACATCTCATCAAATAGTTGATCTGTCCCTTAAAACCCAACTATCCCTCAAAAGAAAAAATCTCCTACTTTAAGCATATATGTTGCATTGTTTCTTTAATAAGAAAGCATCTATAAGATATTATTTCTTCCTTTCCCAATAAGAAATTTCATTCCTCTGTATAAGAATAATATTTTTTTAATAAATATCCACTAATTTTCTTGATGTCTCTATATATAGTTTACATATATATACAGTGGATTTTTATCTGTCAAACCAAATTTAATTTTTTTAGCTGTCTGAAAAGCTGAATTGGCAAATGCTTGACACAAGGAAGCCTTTTTTTGAGCTTAATGTCTAAATAAGCCCAATTTTTGAGGCTGGATGGATTCTTTCTGCGATATTAGTAATTCAAAGGCCTCAAGATTCCTCTGTGCACTTTTGAAGGGAAGCCAAAAAAGATACTGTTCTGTATTCTGGTTGCTCTTTGTAGCAGTAAAATATCTACGTCTACAAACTCAGTATTTTTCATTGTAAATTAATTCTGCACTTAACCACATTCAGAGATCAGAAGAATGGAACCAGAAACCATCCTGCTTCTATGAACTAGACATGTTTTTTTCTTTCTGTTTCTGGTTCCAACTTTTCTGAAATGCTCCTGTGTTTACTAATGTTGCCTCTTTAGCCTGCAAAGTCATAATACAAAACTGAGTAGCCTGGAAGAAAGTGATGTTTTTCACAGGAAGGTGAATAAGAAGCTGTAAAAAACGGATTTGTATGCCCAAGTCAAATAGGGCTTAAATCCCATTAGCAGTGGAACTGGTAAAGTCCCAAATCTGTGTCCTGGCTTTCCTAACCTTGTGTTTGAAAACCCACTGCTCCCCCAGGGTTAATAATTTACCTGCATAGTGAGACAGCTGTGCTCTAGTTTAATTCAGGTACCTTCATTTTCCCTGTTTTCTACATTAATCTTTCCAGAGCTATTCAGTCCATGCTTAGACTGTGGATTAAGCCTACAGTGTGTTTGACAGAGATGACGGTATAAGATACCCCATATCCCTCTCTCCCTCCTGGCTGCTCATTCCCACCCCATGCCTGGGATAGGCTTTAAGGAAAACCTTGAAAAACACGTTAGAAGAAGAAAGAACTAGATTTGATCCCAGTCTGATTGACAGAGCTGGCATACAAATGCTGGTGCTGATGGTGCTGACACCCCGGGTAGTCACAGCAAAGAGGGAAGGGCAGCAGAAGGGAGCGTGATAAGACCTGTTGCAATGAACCATTTGTTCTGTAAACAGGGGCCTGATTTCCCATTTCACAGGTGCTCATCCATCCTTTCATAAATTGCCAGGTGACTGCACAAACACTAAAAAAAACCCAAAAAGTGTTTGTAGATGTTTAAATGATCTTTTAGTAGATAACAGGCAGATGGACTCTGCCTATCACTGGAAGCGAGGGTGAGTACGTTAGCGACTGCTAAGAACAGCTGGCTGGAAAGCTTTGTAGTTCTTCGCTCCTTCCCCGCTCTACACCACCACAGGCTGCATGATTGCCTGTACATTAAAACAGCAATTAGTTGAGGAACAGCAGCTGGCTAACATCAGTTATTTTGGAACACTAATAGTTTCATCGAGTAAATGATTAGCAGCATTCACAATAAACTGGAATTTCTTTTTTTTTTGCATCTAAGTTACAAATGCTGTCTTGGATAATGCATGCCTGAATTGCCTATTTTGGCAAGTCAGGGCTCTGCACACTGCAGAAGTAACGTGGTGTATTTTCCCCAAATACCAGTCATATAGTCTTGACATTTCCTTCCTGTTTTTTATAATACATTTGGTGGCAAATATGACTCAATAACTTTATAGTACAGGTAATGTTAAAGAGACATCTAAGTAGCTCCATGGAATGTCTGCTCTGATGTTAGTGTTCAAAAGTTGTGTGATCTGTTATTTTGGTGTAGACACATGCTATGGCATGGGAAGGTTATAAGGCAATATGGCTGATAATATTTGGAGCTTTTGATTCACATAATTTTAATCAGGGAAGCTACACAAATACTAGGTAATATTGGGAGAATTTCTGAAAATCCTGTAACTTTTTTGTCCTCTTATGGCCATAAGGCTGTAAGTCTTCATGTCATCTCAAATATCATCAGACACATGACATCTAGGGCAGCAGGAAAGCTATGGCAGTGCAAATAAAAAGCCTCATGTTATTGAAAACACTTTTTCTATATTCTGCAAAATCTGTAAACCCAACCATAAATAATTGCTCTCCATATCTGGCAAAGTCCTTATGCCCTCTTATTGTTGAGTGGGATCCTTCTGAGTCCTAAAAAAGAAGTTTAATTTAAGCAAACCTTGTTGGCTCTTCACTTGTAATGGAGACAGACCAGCACTTCCAAAAGGTATTTGGTATCACATGTTTTAGACAGCTAAGTTAGGATGAGATTAATCACCCCACAGAAATGCATCAGGGGTGATTAACATCAGGGACTATGGAGGAGCCTAGGCAGCTGGCTTAGACTAGACCCCTCAGGTTTAGAGAGCTGTATTTAGGTGGAACAAGTCTCATCCTTTAACCTGCTTTTCTGAGATGACTTTTCATTCAGGGAAATATTTTTTTTTAATAGTTTTTCAATAGAATCATAGAATAACTCAGATTGGAAGAGACCTCCAGAGTTCATCAAGGGCAAATTCCTGTTCAAAGCAGGTCCAATCAGGTCAGGTTGTTCAAGCTAATCTTGAACAACACCAAGGATGGAGATCCCACAGTTTCTCTGGGATGCTGTGCCAGTATTTGACAACCCTCATAATAACAAAAAAATAAAAAAAAATCCTAATATGTGATTGGAATTTCCTATGTTCCAACTTGCGTCCATTGCCTTCTATCCCATCACTGTACAACTCCTCAAAAAGTTGTGCTCCATCTTATCTGTATACTCCAATCAGTTGAAAATAGCAATGAGGTCTTTACCTTCTCTAGGCTGAACAAACCCAGGTCTCAGTCTCTCCTCATATATCTTGTACTCCAGCTCCCTGACCATCTTGGTTATCTGTGTTGAACTCACTACTGTATGTCCATGTCTTGTGTACTGGAGAGCCCAAAACTGGACACAGAACTCCAGATGTGTCTCACAGATGCAGAATAGAGGGGAAAGATCACTGGATCTGCTGGCTGCAGTCTTACAGTCCTGGTTTCAGCTGGGATAGAGTTGACTTTCTTCCTAGCAGCTGCTGTAGTGTTGTGGTTTGGATTTAGGATGAGAATAACGTTGATAACACACTGATGCTTTAGTTGTTGCCAAGCAGTCAAGGACTTTTCAGCCTCTCATATTGCCCTGCAAATGAAAAGGCAGGGGGCAACCAAGAAGCTGAGAGGGGACACAGCCAGGACAGCTAACCCAAACTGACCAAAGGGATATTCCATACCATATGACATAATGTTCCGTTTGTAGCTGAGGTGTGGGCCAGGAGGTGGGTGGCACAGGAATTAGCTGAGTATTGATTCCTGGTGGTGAACAATTGCATTGTGCATCACTTGTTTTATATATTATTATTCTTATTATTACTACTACTATCATCTTCATTTTCTGTCATATTAAACTGTTCTTATCTCAACCAATGAGTTTTACTTTTTTCTTTTTGATTCTTTCCTCCATCCCACTAGTGGGGGCAGTGAGCGAACAGCTGTGTAGTTGTTTTAGCTGCCTGCCGGGTTAAACCACAACACTTACTAATACAGACTTCACTCTTGCTAGTATACTTTTGCTGATAATGATATGACAGGTAAGATAAAGTTGTACAAAGTTAGACCATGGGAGATAATTTAGTCATGAGATGATCACAAAAGTCTTGGTATCTATGGCAAATCTCTAGAAGGTTGTGTCAAGGCTGCTAACAGGGTGATTCCTGGAAACAAAGTGAAATTCAAGGAGGTAAAAAGAGCAAACAAATAATATGCAAAGAAACAAACCCATTTTTCTGCTGCTGGGTTTATTTTTTAAGCATGCAATTTTTTTTGACTCAGCAACTTGCTATATAAACAAATTCAAGGAGCATGATTAACTGTGTGTCCTGATTTCGGCTGGGATCAAGTTGATTTTCTTCCTAGTAGCTGCTATAGTGCTGTGGTTTAGATTTAGTATGAAAATAATGCTGATAACACACTGATGTTTTAGTTGTTGCCAAGCAGTCAAGGACTTTTCCACTTCTCATACTGCCCTGCCAGGGAGAAGGATGGGTGCACCCAAGAAGCTGGGAGGGGACACAGCCAGGACAGCTGACCCAAACTGACCAAAGGGATGTTCCATACCATATGACGTCATGCTCAGTATATAACTGGGGGGAGTTGGCCCAGGAGGGCTGCAGCTCAGGAACTGGGTGAGCATCAGTCAGCGAATGGTAAGCAGCTGTGCTCTTGTACTGGGGACCCCAGAGGTGGACACATCACTTGTTTTGTATATTCTTTTATCATCATCATCATCATCATCATCATCATCATCATCATCATGTCTTCCTTTTCTGTCCTATTAAACTGTGTTTATCTCAAACCACTAGTTTTACTTTTTTTTTTTTTAATTCTCTCCCCCATCCCATTTCTGGGGGAGAGTGAGTCAATGGCGATGTGGTTGTTTTATCTGCCTGCTAGATTAAACCACAACACTGTGGTACAGCATAGAAAAAATAAGGATGATGAGGGGACTGGAGCATCTCTCTTATGAGGAAAGGCTGAGAGAGCTGGGTCTGTTTAGGCTGGAGAAGGGAAGACTGAGACGGGATCTCTCAACTTCCTTTGCATTTGACAAACTGCTAAGATATGAAGTAAATTGTTTCTTCCATTGATGACCTAATTGGTTTTGCCATAATAACCTTATCTAGTGACAGTAGAAGCCTCCTTAAAAAATTGATTAGAGGGAGGAAGGAAGAAATGTACAGATAAAGGAGTTGGTTGGTTTGCTGCATTGTCCCAGATTAAAAATTTGCGCAAAATCTTTAGAGTTGTATTTGAAAGTCATAATTTATTGGAAGTACAAATATGGACTTGATTTTCAGGAATTCAAAAAGCATATCATTCATGTCACTAGCAACTGCAATTGTCCAGCATTTTATAATGTAGTAATTGTAACTATTATAATCATCTTATGTCTATACTTCTATATTTAAATATAACTATAAATCAGGTTAAAGGGCCATCCAAAGCTGAGGACTCCACATTCCAGCTAAAGGTCCTCATAAAACAATTGACTGTAATACAATTTGGTATATAATAGGAATGTCATTCTTCTTCCATCAGAAATACTTTAGTCACAGCTGCAAATACAACACCTAGTATTAAGTTAGATGAGGGAGTATCAATTGGGATTTAGCTTCTATTGGTAACTGGGATGCTAAATTTTTTTCTCAGTATCTCACAGAAATTGCAAGCCAATGAAATGGTAAATCTAATAGAATCTGATGAAAAGCACCTTGCCAAGTATATGGTGCATTGTCTATCTGCTTATAGTAAAGCTAGAAGAAAAAGAAGAGGGCACTATGTTAAGAGGGCACTATATTAAAAACATTTGCCACTGGCAAAATTTAAATTACAATCTACAGAGGATGAAGTAAAGAGGAGAAAGAGTGGATTCATTTGCTGTCCACCACTGAAGTAAAATTCATTATGGATATTGGTCTTACCTTAGTTTAGGCTGACTGATTGCATTTAATGTTGAGCTGACAGTGCTGACATGTTAATGCCTGATGTCTTTCATATGTAGAAATTATGATGAACATACCCTACATTAAGAAGTCAGAATCTATAGAACATGTCTTTGTGCTGAGTGGCTCAACCATGTATCCATCTGAGGAAGAATCAAGGTATCTCCTCCAGTAATAAAAGCGCTACCAGCTTTATCACGGCACACAGCTCCACAGAAATGGAGCTGGGGAGAGGCAAGATTAGCAAGGCGAGTGTATTGTCTCTAGCTCCACAACATCATGGGAAAGATTTCATGCTTCTGCTAATGACTTACTGGAAGAGAACAAAGACAGGTACCCAGCCTGATAATTTAAAAATGT
This sequence comes from Aramus guarauna, assembly GCA_013400195.1. Lineage (NCBI taxonomy): Eukaryota > Metazoa > Chordata > Aves > Gruiformes > Aramidae > Aramus > Aramus guarauna. The sequence continues at coordinate 351,654 of VXBL01005756.1, read as the reverse complement.
CTGTCAAGACTAGAAACTTCAGGGTTTATATGGCTTTGCATGTTCAAAACTTCTGCTTGGCAAGGTCAGGCCAAAGGTTGACAGCAAGCACATTATCTTGTCTCCAACAGTGAAAAACAGCAAATTTTGAAGGAAAGACTATGAGCAACAGGATAAATATAAAATAATAATTTCCTTCATATGACTTCCCAACTAGGATAATCTCAGTGAAGAATATAACTCATGGAGAAAACAGTACATCTGAAACTGGAAGTTCTCCAGGGTTTAGATTATTTCCCAAATCAGCCTGGGAAGGCGAGAACCTGTAACTTACAGTAAAAGCACTCACATATTTCTGATGAAACAAACATTTCCAGAAAACAACAATCCAGAGCTCTAAATGTTCTCTAGCTCTTTCCTCCCACACTACAGAATATATAAAGGGAAATGATAAATCCAGTTAAAAAAGATTTCTATTGTGTACCCATGAACAATAATCCATCTGAAAAAGAAGATTCAAGACCCCACACCTAATCTCCCTCTGCAATACCAAAGCAAAAAAAGACAGTCTTTGCCAAAGAACACAAAAAAATCTCTGAGTCTTTGCCTCAGTGTCGATTGAAAGGAATTGGTAGAAAACAGTGATTATAAAGGAAAATCATGAAGCTCCATTCAATTGTCTCTGCTGTCTACTGTATTATTCACACACTACAGAGCAAAGTTTATCTTCTTTGAGTAAAATGTCCAGACTCAGGTCATATTCTTCCTTCACTGGAACTCTTATAAAAAGTATTTTAATCTGAGTGTTTTATACTTAGAATGGAAGCAGTAGCCACTTGATTATGAGACAAAATTAAATTAACTGTATCTTACCATTGTAACATTTTTCTTCTGCAAACGTGTTTGTAAAGAAATTAAATTAGTCAATACCTCTGGTATTGCTCACCCTCACAAACTTAAAACTGAAAAGGCAATTTGGTCTATAGAAAGTCCTTACAGTAATTTAAAATTTAAATTATGTGATATTACAGAAAAGCAAATCTATATTTACAGAATTATAGTCTTTCCAAGTTGTTTTCACTTGGTTTTAGTATTGTGTCATAAAAATATGATTTTACTTAAAAAAATACAAAATATTCGGTTTTGACGACTTGCGAATTTATTTATTTATCCCCCCCGCCATTTGTGTGACATGAAGAAAGGCTAAGCAAAACAGGTCTATCTAGCATAGCAGGTTCAATATTCAGTGAGTGAACAGTATTTTCCAAGATTTAAGTCATAAAACCTAGGTTAGTCTTTTCAGCACAAAATCTCTGACATACCTGCGGACGTCACTAGTGTGAAACCCTGCTGTGTCAATTCTCAGCGAAGAGATTATTGCGACAGCAGATTTAGCTTGTTCTGAATACGTAACTGAAATCTTACATCCTCCTGTTGTTATGTGTGAGTCTGATCAACAACATAGACTCTAAAAGACCTGCCTGACAGCCAGGGTCGCTAAAAATTTAATCCTGATGAATTCAGTCTGCTTTTTTAAAGATCTTCACTGTAGGGAGCTCTACGCAGTCCTTGTTTAAAGCAATAATTTCAGTAAGTTACAGTCAGTTTCTTTGCATATAACAACTCGTTGGACTCATGTCTTAAGTTTAGACTTCCATTCCCACAACATTTTATGTATATGGCTGTTTCTGGTTTAAATGATCTGGCCTTGCCTTAAATATTTCACATAACTCTTCCTGTTTCCAAATCCAGTCTCTTATTAAACCAAAATCCTGCGACACAATTGTACTAATATCAGTGCAGTTTCTCTGCTGCTGCCAAAAATCCTCTTCCCTCTATGCAACATGAAACTTGCTGTCAGTTCTCCCACTGACTCTTCCTTATTTATTTCACCAGAAGTTTTAATTCTTGGATACTATTAGAGAAGCAATAAAAATATTTTCATATCCCCCAAATTCCCTGAAAATGCATGTGCTGCACAGCAACATCATCCTACTGCCATAACCCCTCATCATCTATTCTTCACCAGATTCTCTCTCACTGCCATTTCACATCTAAATTGATACTGCAAGTTTTTAGGAGCAGAAACTTCATTCTTTATCCATTTTTTTGCAAACAGTAACTATAATAAAAATAAGGGGAGTGTGGGACCCATCTGTCTAGTAATGCTCTATTCCTGGAGACAACTTCTGGCCTTTTGTCTGAGTTCATATTTGCACCATGGGAGCAGTAAGTCTCTGAATGTTGCACTATTTCTCTCTAGAATATGCATTTCTGGCATTTTGGAGCTGACACACCCGTTCTGCCATCAACATTCACTCCCTTCTGTCTCCCAGCAAAACTTTACAATATGAAGGGATTGTCAGAGTGGTCATGTGGAGTACGGTAACCACACATACCGGGCCATCCAGCTACGTGCCTGATCCTCATTTGAGATGCAGCAGACCAAAATACATGCCATCTCAGAAGCTGACTTAATCCCAGAGGTTAGCATTTCTCCCAGACATGGTGAATTCCCTCTTGCCTGTTAGTGCACTCCGAGTTTTCCCCCTGGAGCTCACCCAGAAGGTGTTGATGTTCAGCAGAACTTTTAGCAGCACTTTAAGCAATTTTTCTCTGCTTGCAGAGATGAGTGAAGCCAACACACGTGCCCTGACACCCCTAGTCCCCTCAGCAGTCTGCTAGAGCTGAGAGGCAATGGAAGAAGCTCTGAATGTCTGCAGATCTCACATCCCAGCAGCAAATTCAGTGCTAGGATCATAGTCTGAGATCCCAGATTCCAATTTGGTCAAAACGTGACGTTTTCAAGTGCTTTCATGTGTTCAAGGTACTACTGCACAGCATGTTAAGTCAGGACTAAACCTATCATTTCTATGTAGATGTGCTCAGTGTCTTAGGCTTTGTTAAAATCCTATTTGGAGACTGACTTATTTTCAGGATTTCTCACATTAAATATTGGGAAAATCACTGATGGGAACCCAGGGTACCATGACCATATTAGGAGAACATTGGAGCACGGCCGGACAATCTTCTTCCTTTTCTCCCACTTAAAAACCTTTGCCCACTCCTGGAGAGAAAGACTTCATGAGCTTGGAGGGGAGGAAAAAAAAACCAACCCACAAGCAGGAAAGTAAAAACCAGAAAGTGTCATTGAAAGAAATTCTGATTTATATTTCCTTTGTGACATATTTGGGAAGATTTATGTTTCCTTTTGTAGGATGAGGGAGAAGAAAGAGTCGTGTATTGTGTGAAGTTAATATAAGCACTCTCCTATCTGTGAACCTGACTCTGCTTTATTTGTGAGTCAAAATGCTTGTACACATACAGCAGTGACCTGGGGAACCTCAGGCTGGATCTAAGGTTCATGTGGAATCAGGAAGGCAATAGAAATACCATTTAGCCATCCTTAACTGAACCATCTTCTGCATGAGAAAAAAGGGTTTACAGAGCAAACGCAGCATATGTTGAGCTATAGTTAGTTCCTCAACTGTTGGGCAAGTTTTTTAAACAATTGCTACAATCTATAGTGCAATAGAGTACAGAGCAGAGCATAATGTAATCACCGATTATTCTTTAATTTACACATTTCTCAGTGAGTATCAGGGCAAACAAGTTGAACATCTGGTAGCAGACAGCTACCAATGAACTTAGAGCTGTATTTTAATTCATGCAGCTGTCCTAGCTAGCCAGATTAAAAGCTTTTGTTACTCTTGATGTCTGCAACATATGTGTAAGAGTCTGTGGGAAAAAATTAAGTCTCACATCATTTGCAAGCTCTTTTTTGTGAAGGAAACTCTTCCTCTCATAAAATATGTATTCATTCAAGCTAAAAATACAGCTTTGTAAGTCATGTTCACATGACCTGTGTACTAAGAATGTGCCTATGACATCGGAATAGTGAATATTTTAGAAAGACTGACAAAACAGTGATACCTGACTCTGAATTGACAAAAGGGTTTTGTTCACTTGTGAGCTTTGGTAGTATTTTTCCCAAGGAATCAAAGCATCATGTATTTCTTTCTATTCCTTGAAAATGTCATGCATTTTGACTTCATCCAGGTTATGTGCTTCCTGCTGTCACACTAAAAGTTAATGACCTTGCACAGTGTGTGTGTCAGTAAATAATCTGGAGGACAAATATAGCATGATTTATGCGCATTGGACCCTTGCACTGGTTTTGTACAGGAGGACAAGATGATGGAGTAATCATATGAGAATTTTTCTTCTTCCCCAGGCAACAGAGGAATGTGTAGCATAGTCCTGAATATACTGACCGGTGGAAAATGAGTAGTTGTGTCTGTCGCTGTGATCTGGGACCTCTTGGTAGAATCAAGCTGTACAGAATGGGTTTTATCCCACCCATTGCTTAGTGCAATGATTTTGCAGGGACATGTGGTTGGACATCTGGGAAACCCATTCCTAATATACTGAAAAGCTGGTCTAATTTTGTCTCTAAATTTCAAACAAGAGACATGAACAAACCAATATTAGAAGCCTGCCATTCTGAGCTTTCATCTCCCTACCAATATGGGATTGCTTCTAACTGCAGGTTATTTTGTCCAGCCTGGCTGCAAAGGAGACATTTCACTTGGCTGTAGACATTTGTCTAAAGTGCTCTGATTACATTATTCTTATTTCTGATTTATATTATTCCTTTTTCTAGAGTTAGCAGCCTCTAAAAATTGACTGCTATCCTGAATCATCTTATTACCAATATATTATTTGTGCTGCAGCATGCATCAGCAGCTCCAAATCATTAGTCAGAATCTTACAGTTGTAGGAATTATATAGAGCCATAAAGGCAAAAAATGAATCCTTAAGTTTGTATTCTAAATCTAGGAAAGTTATAATTACTGATAAACATAGTTATAGGGACTGTCAGTCAAAACATGTGTGTTTGATAGGATTTTTAAAAAATCTTAATAAAGTGGTGGTCAGACACCCTGCCAACATGCAAGCACTCAACATTTCTCCTAAGACATGCCTGGGCTATGGGCTCATATGTTTTTTTTAGACACTACATTGATTTCCAGGCAAGGCAGGGTCTTCTCCTAAAGTCTGGAGAAAAGGAGACTGAGAGGAGATCTTATCACTCTCTACAACTACCTGAAAGGAGGTTGTAGCCAGGTGGGTGTTGGTCTCTTCTCCCAAGTAACAAGCGATAGGACAAGAGGAAACGGCCTCAAGTTCTGCCAGAGGAGGTTTATATTGGATATCAGGAAAAATTTCTTAACCAAAAGGGTTGTCAAGCACTGGAACAGGCTGCCCAGGGAAGTGGTTGAGTCACCATCCCTGGAAGTATTTAAAAGACGTGTAGATGTGGTGCTTAGGGACATGGTTTAGTGGTGGACTTGGCAGTGCATGGTTAATGGTTGGACTTGATGATCTTAAAGGTCTTTTTGAACCAAAACAATTCTATGTTTCTATGATTCTACGATTCAGTAATAAAACTTTATACCTGAAATTCAAAATGCATGGAATTTTACTTGGGAGTGAGACAGTAATGGCCTTGTTTAATAAATGCCTCTCTTGTATTTATGGCAGTGTAATTACATATTTTAAAAAAAAGGGAAAATTACTTTTTTGGGCTACCATTGCTGTGTTGAAGATCCTTCATAATCAGTATAAATTTGTGCTTAGTACGTGCCATTCTGAACTGCATGATACTTACGTTCCTGGGAAGAGAATTTTAATATCAACAAACAGGGAAATTGTCACAAAGGCAAGACTCATGCAGCACGTAGCCTTATTTCAGGAAACTCAGTAACATACGAGAGTTGCTGTATGTGGCTGGGTTGCTATTTGGGTACTAAGCTAAGGACAGTGTGTTTAATCAACAAAAACAATATTAATTTCCCATTTCCTATTTACTAATAGGCAAGCTAAAGCAAAATGCAATTGCCAATCATTCCTATTACCCTGAAAAAAACACCTGGAAGTCAAACAGGCTCATGGAAGCAAACAATACTTGGTATTTTAGCAGTGCCTAGGCAGACTTGTGGGCACTCTCTTGGAATCATTTGTAACCTGAATTCTCTGTGGGCACAAGGGTGATGATGCCAACAGCCAAAACTACGCACACTGCTAGAACCGAGGCAGTTTTCCTTGCAAGGTTTTACCACCTCTTGGAGGGACAGCTAACATTATATTTATAGCACAGCTGAGAGCAGGGTTCTAGGATACTATATTTGAAAACAGGCATTACATGACCTTGTACTATGTTTCGTGCCAATTATGCTTCAAGACATATTATACGCTGCTGTGAAATATGCTCCAAAACAGAAAGAAAGTTAAGACTTTTGAATCAAGACTATTAATAACTAATGACGGTGCTGCTCTGGGTTTTAGGTCTGTCTTGGCTTTGTGCTATTTTCCTGTTTACCTGAGAATTCATAATTCCTTTTTACCATACGTGTCTTAATTTCCTGTAATGCTACACTTTTACAAAGCATCATCATAAATATTTTTGTATCTTATTACCTGTACTGAATAGTCAGTTCCTCATTGTAATTTAAAGCAGAATTACAGAAGATCACTTTGATTTGAACCACTTATCTGAAACTTTTAATCCTTAACTCTGCCACTCACTAATACTGTGTTGATCTTTAACAGGTTCTAGAATCCATCTAAATTAGAACAGAAAATTCTGGAAACAGAAATAGAAAGTAGGTAATTCTGAGATAACCCAAAGAAATTGCTGTATTAAATTTCTTCTCAAATTAAAAAACAAACATAAGAAATTATAAGCCAAATCTACAGAATCTGAAAGGTAGAAAAAATATTAAAAAGAAAAATCACGGTAACAGAACCAAACCATTTCTAAACAGTCATTCTGTTCAGTCTGATAGTGTCAGTTCTATCCTTTTTCTTCTCCTGTTTGACAGTCTCTTCCGTGTTAATAGTCTTTGAGACAGACTGCAAAGGTGTAAAAATGGGAACGAGAGAGAGAAATGGAATGTGAGAGACTGGGATGTGTGGAGAAGCTCTTGGATGATGCAAGCTTCTTCTTCAAGGGAATGGATAAAATGCAAGACAGAAAGTATTACCAATTCACTCAGAAGCTATGGACAAAATAGGACTCACAGATGAGCCTAACCTTAAAATGGATGTGTAGATGAGAAGGAAGGATACACCAGTGGTCAGATTTGGGAGTGTGAATGATACTGCTTTACAAACATAGTGATGCACAGAATACTCTCCATAATGACAGTCCCATAGTCTCCCCAGACATAGGGGACCAGAGAATGTTTTCAGCAGCACAGGCTTCACAGTGATACAAACTGACGTCTTGAATTAGTAGAGTAATTTATTAATTTTAGTTCTGATTCATAATCAAGTGTATCAGTGGAAGAGACTAGTAACTATAAGAGATATCCAGCCAGAAATGTTTGAAACAGAACACTCACGACTCATGCAATAAACCAATGGAAACAAACACTACATACCTGTTCCTCTATAAAATCATGTGCACATGTACATGTATGTTAATATGTACGTGTGTGACCAGCACAAGCAGAGTTTTAAACCTAACTTGGTATCATATGTTTATGATAAGGATAAAAAGTTTTGCAGATTGAAAAAGCTGCTTGAGAACCTTCAGTATATGCAAAATCATACTTTTTTGAGTAAATTATTTTAATTCTGCTTATTAATTGAGAAAATGATCACAGTTTTTAATCTTAGAAAATTCACATATGTTGGGAAATCTATATAGTGCCTTGCTGGATGACACCTGGGAACCAAATCCCAGCAAAGTGTAGTCGAGGCAATAATGCATTGGCTGAACTGTGGGGTTGAAGAATTTGGTTTAGATGAAGAATACTGCTGAATAAATGTTTAATGTTGTATTTACACATACGACATATATCTTATTACCTGCAGAACAATGTAATGATAATACCTCAAAAGAAGAGGGGAAAAACAGAAAAAAAGAAAAAAAGAAAAAAAGAAAAAAAAAAAGAGCCAGTATGCTGTGAAAGCAAATTTCACATTTAAAACTTCAGGATTTCTCAGGAATTTCACCATTTACCACAATCTGCCTATTCATTTCACGTTAAGAGTGCTGAATACTTGAAGCAATGCATGCAGTCGTAAACAGCGAATCTCTGGTGTAAGTCAAACTCCTGACATTTCAGACATTTCTAGCTGGATATCTCTTATACCCATTACTTGTGACTAGAGTAATCACTGGCTTTCAAACAATCAACACATCTCTCAGAATGTGTTGTTAGTGGATACCAACTAAAACAGAGCTATATTTGTTGCATTAATTATTGTGGTTGCCAGTTCTAATCAGGAACTTGCTTGGCCCTTTCTTCTATAAAGCAAAGCTAAGTATTCTGGCAATTTCTGATGCCTTTGACGGCTGCAGGGCAGGGCAGGAGCACCATGAGAACAGCTCCTCAAGTTGCATTTTGAACCTTCCCTTTCTTGTTTTGTCTAGTAAACAAGAAGCACAGAGGTAAGCAAAACAAGTCACAGCAGAGTACATGAGAGTTTTTTCAAGACTTAAAAAAGTTTCAGTCTTAGTTTGATGCAAAAGTTCATGGGACTTGCCCAAAACATTTCCACCCTATTAATAGCCTTGGTTTAATATAGGCACAGAGCAAAGACACTGTGAAAACTTCCCTGCATAAATCTGTTAATACACTTCAGGTTTGAGTTACATAATTGCTTTTCCACTTCCAGAATCTCTCCAGAAGCCAAACTGTGTTATGCACAATTTAAAGTCTTCTATACATGGTTCAGGGCAGTGCTGGCTAAGGTATTGCCAAGCTACAATAAAAGAGCTAAGATATCAACTAGTTCTCCACCAGGTTAGTACTGTGGTGTTCACCAATTCACGTGGGTGCAGTACTAGTGAGTTTTTCCACAACTTTGGGAGAAAGTGTTCATAGGGAGGTAGTTTTTCAAGCTTGGCCTCAGCTTTTGGAGCTGCAGATGGTGCTACTGAGCTATGAACTCTTTTGAAAATCTGGCTCTTAATGGAAGAATCAAATTACTTGAAAAAATTATCAGGCATCACTCATCATGCAGCTGCCTCATGACTGATGTCACTCTTGATCTCAGTTTACCAAACACAGATCATTGCACTGTCATACTTTGTGCTGGAAGTTGCTGGGTTTGGCAGCAGCAAAGAAGATGCTTGGTGGTTTTTAGCACCAGAGTATGCCTGTGAGTTATCTTTTTTCGCATCTTCTTCTGAATGGAGATGAAATATTTGTAAATTTGTGAGAGGTTTTAACTCTTATGTTCCCAAAATAGTAACTTTATACTCTGAAGTTTTGTTTATTCCAAGTGTTCAATTTTATAAAACGGTAAATAAGCTCATTAGCTTTCAGCTTCTATTAAAATACGGTGAAATTCTCGTTTATTTCAGCCTTTGTTTTCAAAGATAACTGCAAATTCACCCCCTTAGGCTTCCAGCCCTCTTATCAACTAGAGGAATTAAAATAGGATTTCAGTTTGCATTCGCAGGTGATACTCTTGGGTTGGGACCAGGGTATCTATGGGACAGGGAGGGCAGCCAGAACAGGGGGAGTCCTCAGGCATCCTCCAAGATCGGGAGTTGGGAGAAGGGAGACCCAATGAGTGAAGTTTAGGGGTCAGCCACAAAATAGGAAGAGTATAGGGAGGAGCTATGTGGTAATAATTCTGCTTTGGGCATGAACTGAATTGTAGGATGATCTGGTAATGGCTTTTTCAGTGATTAACTTTCTGGCTTAACTTTCTGACTACTGCTGGAAATGATAATGGATTTTTTTTTTTTTCAGTGGTTACAGAGAAATAAATGATGGTGCCAAAAAATGAGGGATGCGTAATAAACTTAACATCTGTGAGGCTCTCAGTGACAGATGCTCAAAACGTGTCTCCTGGGGAGATATGATTCCAGTGACCTTGACCCACAGTAGTCATCTCTCAGAGATGTCCGGTAAAATGTTGTTGTTATTCACAGAAGAGAGGCATGTCTGAAACACACTGTCATGACATACAAATAAAAATGTGTTACAAAGGGTCTCATAGTGGGAGGGGGAACCCAGAATTTGTTTTCATTCTGGGTAGGATCACATTTCATGATGTCAGTTGGAAAATAACTGAGTATATAGCTAAGATGATGAATCAAGCCCTTGATACCAGCACATGCTGGAATACTATTAACCCTGGGATCAATCCTGTGGGATAAATCACTCCAAATTAACGTTAAATCATACTGTATTTGAATTTTGGTGAGAAAGGCTCGAGTATGCTTTATTTTTTATTGCTTTAAGTATTTTTTGTTTAAACAAAAAATATCATTTCTATTTCATTTTGCATAATAACAGTATTGATTTCCTATTAAAAAAAAATAGAAATTAAAGAAGAAAGCACTTCTTCTATAAATTTCTCTCATTATCTCATGGCAAAAATATAATCTGTCCAGGACAAATCAATAAATGTGAGAAACTTAAACAAACCACTCTTGATTTCAGGGATAAGGCATTAAAAAAAGCCATCAAAACTCATAAATAATAGTTCCAACAATAGAGAAATTAATAGCCTTTTTCCTGGTATACTGCCTAAAAATAGGCAGAACACTGGGAATATTAAATAAATCAAGGACAGCAAAATATTCAAAAGCTTTAAAGCAAGCATTAGAACATAAAAAAAGAAACTTAAAAATTGGTAGTGTGTTATAACAATCAAAGAATTATTTTAAATGCTGGTACATCACCGACTCCTAAATTCTGCCACTATTGTCATCTGGGTATCCCAATTAAAAATAACGTCTCACTCAGCAGTTCAATAGCATACAACCTCTGCAAGCAAGATGAAGTACCTGTGAGGTCAGCCTAGATATGTCAGCCCATACATAGCCTGTCTGTAGGTGCTGACACCCGCACTCAGAGTAACCCACTGGTTACCTCCTCGGAGCAGGGTTGTTGGAAGGGGAGGTAGGTTGGCACCGGCCAGGCCAGCTCTGCACCACTCTTCCAGTGACCCACTAATGCTACGGGAAACCTTAGCTGGCCACTTGGCCTTCTCTTCATGCTCATTTGTAGTACCAAAGCTCATACAAAGCTCACAGCCCTCCATTGGAGCTGGGGGCTCAGATATATGACCATCTGAAAGGCTGCAGGCATATATCACATTATTTTAAAACCTAACGTGTTGCAGTGGAATGGAAACATTCAGCTAACAGGAAAATAAAGGCCAGTCATGGCTGCTGCTTTGGAAAACAGCCCTTTTCCCTGTTACTGTTTGGAAGCTGTGGCATGGATCCATAAAAGCTAGCTGTGGCAGTTAATTCAGGCATCCGCACTGCAAATTGATCTGATTTCCTACATGCTCTGTCAAAAAAGGGAAAATCTGGGCCTTTATATAGTGGTGCTGCTCAAGCACAGCAAGCATGAACATGATAATGGATAAAAATGCAAGCATGAAAAATGCAACCAGAAATGTAAGATCTATGCAAGCAACTCTGCAAATGCAGACTTTTGTTCCCAAATGAAGCTCATTAGAGTACACATTGAATTCTGCTTGCCCAGTCCCGATTTTACTACTAAAATCTAACTTGATAAGAGACATAAAATGAATAGGATAGACAGAAGAGGAAAGAAAAACCCCAATCTCTATCTCAAAATAGGTCACAGATGGCCAAATTCTGGAATTTCTGTTCTGTGTGGCCATTTTTCTTCAACATTTCCTTTTGACAGAAATTGAAATTAAATGTCAAAACCTCCCATAAGGGAAAATTTCCAGAAAATTTCATTTCAGAAATATTGGATATTATCGGGATTTTCTTTTCAATAAACCATAAAGATTCATTTCACTAAAGCTTTCCATGATAAATCATGCTATAAAAGTCAACGTGATAAAGGCAGAACAAAGCACTTCAGTTTTATCACAATACTCCATTAAGAAGCTTCTCACAGCAGCTATGAGAATTGACAGTTCCTGCAACAGTGTGACTTAATCTGATCTTTGCTTTTCAAACAGAAAAGTTTTCAGAGGTCTTTAGTACAATAATACAATCATATATCAAGATTCTCAAGCATTCTTAGAAATTTCAAGGACTGATAAGACCTTTAAAAGTATTTTTAGAAGTGTGTATTATTGGCCGTGGCAGAATAATTTGTCTTCCTCTGTTTGTGGTTAGTTTTCCTTGATGCTCATATTTTTTCTTTTTTTTTTCTCAAAAAACATTGCATGATGGCAGCTGCTTTCCTCCAGTCCCACAGAGCCCCACAGCACAGCACAGCTGGCAGACACCACAGTTCATGCAGCGGTTTCTGTGCTCCACTTCGAGATCCTGTATGTCTTCTGGGAACTTTTACTGAGACTATCAAGGGACTCCTGGGAACCCTTTGAGGAACCCTGAGGTGCCTGCTGCTGCCGGGAAAGGTCAGCTGTGGGAGGCTGTGACTACCCGGAAACTCTCGCAGCAGCAGGAGGCCAGAAGCCTGCACAGCGTCAGGATGAGGAGGGAGAGAATGGCTGGATTGTCTCTGAAACCTGCAATCTCATGAGCTTCAACCCCAGCTGCACTGAGAGAGGAGCCAGCAGCACCTCTGCTTATTGGGTTGGGAAATGGAGACTGTCACAATGGCAGCTGGTGAACTGGCCAACCAGCTCTCCCCAAACAGAGGCCAACTGGCTGGAAAGCAGCTTTGCAGAGAAAGCCCTGGAGGCGCTGGTGGAGAACAAGTTGACCATGAGGTAGCAATGGGCCCTTGCAGCAAAGAAGGTCACCAGTGTCCTCAGCTGCATTATGCAGAGCATTACCAGCACGTCAATGGAGGTGATCCTTCCCCTCTGCTCAGCGCTGCTGACACATCTGGAGTGTTGGGTCCAGTGCTGGGCTGCCCAGTACAAGAGAGACATGGACATACTGGAGTGAGTCCAGTGAAGGGCTTGAAGCATCTTCCGTACAAGGACAGAGAGAGCTGGGACTGTTCAGTCTGGAAAGGCAAAGGCTCAGGGGGCTCTTAGCGATGGATGTAAATACCTGATGGTGGGAGTAAAGAAGACAAAGCCACAGTCTTCCCAGTGGCAGGGCAAGAGGTAATGAGCACAAATTGAAATATAGGAAATTCCATTTAAGTGTAACAAAACAAAACAAAACAAACAAACAAAAAATACTGTGAGGATGGTCAGATACTGAAACAGATTGCCCAGAGAGTCTCTGAAGACTCCCTGCTTGGAGATATTCAAAACCCAACTGGACATGGCCCTGGGCAACCTTTAGCTGACTCTGCTCTGAGCAGGGTTGTTGAACTAGACAATCTCCTGAGGTGCCTTCCAACTTCAGCTATCCTGTATATCTGATAAACCTACTTTCAGGTTATAATCGTGTCTTTATCACTGCAATATTATTGCTTTGTGAGAAAGAAAACACATATGGTGTCAAATCCTTTCTCAGCCAACCTCTTTTACTTAGTTTTCTATCACTCATCTCCACATGAGTGCTATCTCATTCTCTTTGTTATCTCCCCCCGCCCCGCCCCATTCACTGGCAGATAAAATATGTTTGATTTTTCTGAATGGCTGAATTTTAAATAAGATTAAAATAGAATTCAATTTGAATAAAATAGGAAAAAAAATCATAGTTTCATAAGAAGATCTAAAGTGATTTGAGTAAATTCTAAGCTCACTACATATTTCATTCCTTTCATGAAATTAATCTGATATCAACCTGTCTGGCCCAATTTTTGTTTGGTTGATATTTTCATGGTTTTAAGAGAAGAGGAAATGTCTTGACTAATATTTGCTTAATTTCTGTAGTATTTCTCTCCTTTTTTTTTTTAATTTCTTGCACTTTACATGCATTATGGGTCATTTATGTTAAAAAAATCCTTCCTTTTAAATATGGGATTAATAGAATATCTGCATTGTTATTTAAAAGATTGTTGGACATCCTGCTCCATGCTGGAGGTGAAGAAGTAACACCAAACAGTGACATGGCTGTCACAACAGAATGAAAATCTAGAACAAGGTAAGAAACAACAGAAGAGAAAAACACTCTTCCCTGTGGGCAGGAAGGAAGAAGTAGAGAGCTGTGTGACACATTCCTCCCCGGCAGTATGCTTACACTGCAAATCACAGCTCATGCTTTGATCTTTCAATTCAGACTGCTGCAGACGCTTTTCTGAATACTACAAATGTAATGTCAGGCTCATAAGGTGGGTTTCCTCCAGAATATGGGAATGGCTGTACTGGGTCTAACAAAAACCCATCTAGGCAAGAATCCTCATTCTGTTTGCTAGTCATTTCCCATTGTTAGAAAAGAACAGGATATTCAAATATGATACTTCACTGTAATACTCTCCTGATTCAGTTCTCATCTAAATTTAGACATACACAACAAAGATGTCTATATCTGAGAAAACCACTTTGGGAACCCCATCATATGAAACATGCATTTGGTGAAACTTGCCTGACCTACTTTAAGCATCACTATCAGGATGAGATGAATCACGCTCTAAAAGCAGTTGCTTCTCCTTTAACTATAGAGGGAACCAAGTAATATTAGCTCAGATGCATCTTTGTAAGAGACAGATGAAGTTATCCAAGATTAATCTCATTCAGAACACCTGTAGTCAAACTTGGATTTGAGATTTTAAAGTCAAGAAGTACAGGCTAGGGCTTAGACCTGTGCTGTGACCCACACCTGATGTAGCCGTACCCCAAAGGAGCAGAAATCTTGCTGTGCTGAGATGAGTCCAGCAAAGTGGGAAGAGCAACAGCAAAACGGTAACAAGAAACAGTGATGGAAACAGTGGTCAGAGGCAGTGACAGGAGCAGCAAGAGGATAGCAGGCAAATCTAATGGGTTTTTCAACGAGATAGTGAGCTGACTAGGTGCTCCCTTCAAGGAAGAGATACCTTTCCTTCACACCTGACAGGAGTCATCTCCAGAGGCTGAGGGCTTGTGTCCCTTTTCCAGTCACCTCAACAATGCCCCTTCCCTAGACAGGGATCCCAGCTGCTTGACCTCCCTACCCTCTGATTCCAGGCTACTGGCCCTGTTATCCCAGCATCGGAGCAGCCAGGTGACAATGTGCTCTCCTGAACGACAGCTGAAATCTTTTTGCAATGAGCATCTAGTGCAACATAAACAGGAAAGAAGGGTTGCGGCTTTAACCACATCAGTAAACCTCAGTTGGAGGAGTATTCATTTGAGGACTGTTAACCACCATTTTTTCAAGAATGCCAGTCCTTCCTACTTGTATATCTGTCAGTTGGTTTTCCAAGATGATATTATATCTCTGCTTTCCTTCTCTCAGATAAAGGCGGACCTTTATCTTCCTTAAGGCCTTTCTTTACAAACATTATCTGCGTGGGAGTGCTATTCTCTCTGAAGCATCCAGAAGGTGTAATTTAGTGTCTAGAATGGAGCATGGGCTTTGGTTCTTTTAACTTTTTTTTAGTGGAAATCCTTAGAAATTGAACCTGGCTCTCTTTACTATTTAAACACATGGGACAGGAGGGTGAGCTTAGACTGAGATTGACTAATGCTTCCAGCAAGGAAATTCTACAAAACAGCAGCTTCACCCTGTACAGCATCTTTCATGCAAAACAAAGCAGAAATACTTTCAAAAGCAAGACAGCATGATAGAATGATTTCTCTTAATGAAAGCCAACAAAATTGTAATAAAAAGCAAAACTAAACAAGGTCAAAGCTAAGGAAAGAATTCTAAGAATCAAAACAAATTAAGAACAGGAAGAAACAAGAACTCCTGGTAGGTTAGTTCAAAACAAGCAAAAGGCAAAAAAAGCATCTAGAGAGTCATGGCACAAATACTTCACTTTAATTTACTTAGTAAAATGAGACCACAGCCTCCACACTCTTTTTCTCAGGTAGCATTTGAAATTCAAGCTGCCTTACGGCAAAATAGATTGGGTAAAAGAAAACTACTAAGGATAAAACACAACTTGGTTATCTCAGGAACATGTAGTGTTGCCAACCTCCTGTGATACCATAAAAATGGTTCTTATTTAAGCTTGATGAGCGTAACCTTAGCGTATGAATGAGAACATTTATAACAAAACATAGCTTTAAAGCCATTGTCATGAGTAAGGTCCTATCTCATCATTGTTCAACATTGGGGACTGGAAATACTGGTAATGACAAGACACAAAATTGCTGCTCAGACTTCCTTCTGATAATTGAGGCTCTTCTAATCATTCTTCCCACTGTTCTGCTTTCCAGGCTTAGACCTTTCTTTCTGCCGGTCTTAGGGAAAAAATCTTTTCCATGTTAGAATCCCAGACTCTTTTTTGTAGATGCTTTGTTATTTGCCAAAAGGATAACTGCATTTTTCCTGCCAGCAGTTCTCATTCCACAATCATCCCTTCTGCTGTCAAACTAGCTTACTCTGCAATGACTCTTGAGCTTACTTTTCACTCAAGAAGAAAAAAAAGAATTGTGAGACTTGTTTCCCAGCTTTCATCCTTTTGAAACTGGTTACTACCATGTCTCTGCTGATTTCCCTGTGCAGTGGACCATCAGCGGTCCTGTGTCAAAAGACTGTCTAGGGTTTAGCTTTGATATTGCTTCTACTAAGCCTAGGTATAAAGGCTTGGGGGTTTAATGGTGCAGAATCAGTCTTGATCTTGTTTGCCATTCAGAATGAAATTCCCTGTGCAAAAGCACAACGGAATGCAAAGTGCTAGCAGAGTGCAGCCTACTTGAGAACTTGAGTAATTAATCTCAGGTGGGGAAAAAAAAAGGATTTGTACACATTTTTGTGCTGTAAGTATACAAGAGTCTTAATTTTGGAAAGTGAAATATTGCACATAGGCTCTATTACCATTTTTAGAATCAAAACAACTTCAAAGACGATCAAGTTAATCTGCAATGATAATATTTATTGTCGGTTTTCAAGAGAGGTCATGAACAAGTGTTCTGAACTTTAAAAGCAATGATGACAAATTATTTAAAGTGGAGATGCCAAGTGTTTTGACATCCAGGCCACATGGCGTTTACAAACCACATGGCCTTTACAAATAGAGACTGTGAGCCAGAGTGGAATTACTCCCTTGGGTTATATGGTCTTTGTTTCCACGACCTGCTGTGATCCTCTTGTTCGAGAGTACTGTACATTTCCTTTCTGTGTGAAACACTACTATTTCCAGTTCATAGAATAATTTAAAAGGTCACTATCAAGGCATGTTCTAAAATTCACAGGCTTAGTCAGATTGTCTTGAAATTTTCTGTGGCCTATGGCATAAGGTTAATGATCCTGAAATTGAGTCATTTGAATAATGCTTCCAAAGGACATGCTCTCCAACTGCTCCCAAAGCAGGCCAGTTTAAGTTCAAGTTCTCCTGACTTTTCTACCTTTCCATGGAGCTTGCAAAATGGCCCAGATCAACAGTGCTCCATAATTTTCAGAGAATAAAATGTACAATAACTCTTAACCAGAATATAACATTTTCCTAACAAAGGCCACACTTGCATTTGGAAGAACTATACCAAACAGGCCTGATACTTGTCCAGTTTCAAACCCAGAGTTTCCTCCAGAGGAATACTTTCCAGGGTAAACATTTTACAGCCTCTTCACCCCTCCCAGGCACTTTTAACCCATGCACTTAAGAGACCATGGAGCAGAGCACTCTGCCCTAAAGCCACCTAAATATCATTTTAACATATTCAACAGAAGTCAGTACTGAAATAAAGCAAATCCCCTCCCCCAGGTTCTACTTATATTTCTACCTTTTAACCCCAAATATGGGAGGAAGGGCAGGGAGCACTGGTAAGACACCTCATCTTGAAGGACTCTCACCACCAGTTACCTCCTATCTAAAGCCTGGGACATAGGAAAGATTTCTTCACTTTCATAAACTGCTGATTATCAGTTGAGCCAAAGTCATGAATTATGTTTATATTCTCAGTTTTGGGAAAACAAGATAATACCTATTGATGAAGTAGATTGTAGCTGTTCCACATTATCTCACATTTGCAAGTAGGTAAGAGCACGTATGCAGTCAGATATTGCTACTCTGTGATGTGCAATGCCGTGTTAAATCACAAAACCCATAAGTCACTCCAAGGTGATCTTCTCCAAGCTACCACTCCCTATTTTCTACAGCCACCTGAGAAAATTCAATGCAACTACACTATATGCAGATTATTCCAAATGACTCCAGCAACTCTGTAACGTAAGGGCTTTGGCAAGTATCTGAACTGCTGAAGACTAAAGGTTTCTGGTTTGCCTTGTGTCTACATTCAGCCAGTTTTCCAAATAATTTATGAATATTTAACACTCAAAAATTGAACTAAGAGGTTTCTGAAAGAGGAAATCCCTAGCTATCAACATTAGGAGGATCAGTGGGCCAGTTCTCCCCAAAATTTAGGTTTTCCATGTGTCTTTTCACTCCTGTTTTTACCCCAGTTATTTTATGTGTAGAAAATAAAAGCTTATTGTGTGATCAAATGAAAGGTAGCTCTTCATCTAAGAAGTAACAAACTAAGCAACAGAACTGAGTTTAATTATGGGGCATGTGGTAAGGCCTGTCAACACTACTTAAACATCAAAGTCTAAATCCAAGTCACACTTAAATACCTCTCACAAATCTCAGGAAATTCAGGAGGCCAAGATTATACCTTTTGAGTTACTATGTCTTTCTCTATTTGCTATTTATAGAATCTCTAAGATGGATAACCAAGACAGTACGTTGCTTAATGGGAAGCCATCACGTAACAAATTACGTACAAATCATTAAAACAAAAAAGGTGACACTAAGGAGTATCCAAAAAGATATCTGGTTTATATTTCACCAGCTCTTGTTACATTCTGTAAAGACAAGACTTGTATTGGACAGGAGCCCTTCTCTGACCTTTTCTCAGACTACTGATGTTTTCACAAAAAGGCAATAGCAGTTATTTTCTGTTACATGAGAATCCATTATATCATACCAGAGACTATTATTCTTCCTAAGTGAAGCTGGAATGAAATCAGGAGAAATCTCATCCACTTAAAGGGGACTTGACAGAGTAAAATCCTGTGTTTCGTAAAAATAAACATGTACCGAGGGGTCAGAACACCATGTCTGTCTTCAGCTTCACATTTAGCTGCAGGTTGTAAGCAGTGAAAGATCTGATGATTCAGCCAGATCTGACATACAAAATGGATCAGAGAGAAATAGGTCAAAGGAAATACTTATTATAAGAAGCTTTTATGGCTCTTACACTAATACAAAGAAGACCTTTCACTTTGCCAGGTCACTTGCCCCCAAAGACCAGGGATGTTTCATTTAGAGGTATGGGCATACTATTAATTTTTGCTGAACTACATCCTAGTGACAGGAGTTTTGCTGTTGACCACAGGCCTCTCAGGAGATCACCTGCCCATATCAATATGGTTGATTTCAATCTCTACACTCTTCTCCTCACAAATTTGCCTTTGAGAGATATGTTCAAAACGAGTACTGTGGTTTCTAACACATAGATTCTAAGAACTGCAAGACTTCTATATGCATTTCTTTTCCCCGAGGAACAGTTACATGTTTCCACACAGTGTTTTTAATACAAGTGCAAAAGTTTTACTCAATGGCTATGTAGAGTGATTGTGCCACAACTTTATCCCGGCTGCTTCAGAACTGGCAACTGGGCTCAAGGTGAGTCAAATTGTACTAAATAAAAGAGGCAAAGACTGATTGGAAAACCACCCCAAAAGATCAATAGTTAGCACTTGATTCCGAATTTTAAAAAAACACATACTGCAGACTTGCCCATTGCTCCTAGTTTCTTTTGATAGAAGACAGGACTATTCTGGCTGGTTATCCTTTTGCTCCCCCAACAGCATTGCCTCTGCATGAAGAAAACATTCATACAGTCATTTAGACTGGTCATTTCAGTTTTAAGATAATGTAAGTCATGCATGTTCATACTTCAGAAGAGTAGAATCAACAAAATAAAAACATAGAATGTAAAATGAGATTCTGGAAAATAACTGGATTTGTGCTTTAAACTGACTCATCAAATGATTGGTATTCAAAAAGTGGAATGTATATACCAGAATTGATCAGGAAATTTTCAAAGACTGCTTTTTGTCAAAAAATACATCTTCATTTTAGCCATGAATTTAATGGGAAAACTGATGGAAGTAAAATTATGTTGTGCTTCTGTCGCTTAATCATTTCATAATTGTCATAGTGACATGTTTTCCATATGAAGAATTTTGCTTTTAAGTCAAATCATTTTCATTACAAAATCTAGTGTATTCTAAGCTCAAAAAGTTTTAGAAGTGTGAAATTCAAAGCAAAAGTTTCTACTGTCCAAAACAAACTATATTTTTAAATCTAACTCATTAAAGCATTGAGAATTTTAAGGATAGTTTCAGACAAGATTCAACTTTTCCAAAATATGCTGTGAGGTAGGAAAGTAATTTCCTCCCCATTCTTAACATGCAACCTGATTCACATTATTCATGCTGCATTTCTATAATTACTCTCCAAACTGCAGAACCTTGATTTTCTTTTCATGCTACTTTTTGTTAACAGATTATTTGAAAATGTGCACTTAATGAAGCTGGTTTGTTTTAATTTACATTTCTGTAAAGGTAACTATCAGTTTCTGGGGAGGTATTTTCTTTGCGACTACAAACAAGGTCAAAATCAGTCTTCCTTCCAAATCATGTTGTAACAAGTTAAACCAAAGTGGTTTTCTAAATCACAGTAACTAATTTGAAGCTGCTTTAACAGTGTTAATGGTATTTGAAATTAGAGCAGCTGGCTGTAGTCCCCACCAGGGTAGTGAAAGACTCACTCTTTTCAATCTGCTATGGTTCTTATTAACAAATATCTTGTTTTATTTTACATTGTCTGAAGTTTCACACTTGAATTTAAGTTCAAGCTTAAGGTTTTTTCAATGCTAGACTGCTCAGTAGTGAATGAGTTGAAACTGGTTTAAAAAAAGGTGGTCCAAATCCTTAAAACAGGTCTCTCTAAGCTTTGTGTAAATCACATTGGAATAATCCAGGGTTTTTTTTTGATTTAGAGAAACTTTAGTTCTGCCTCTGCACATAAACTATAAAAAGCATGGAATTCATTTGTCATGCCACTGCTACTTTTTTTTTTCAATATAGTGAAATTACTGATTAAACTGATATGAGAAACTCAGTTCTGGCTTTTGAGTTTTGTTGTAAAACCAATTTGGAGAGGGAGTTTTGTTATTCTTCAGACAATAAGAGGAGAAAAAGATGTTCTACCCACTTTCCAGCTACAGAAATATAATATAGTTTTAAATCTATTGTCTTTAATGCTGTGATGTATAAGTCCTGTGTCTGAGACTAGAACGGGACTGGAAAAATACTGAGGAGGTCATAGCACACAGGCCTGTTATTGTTTAAAGATTTTATACCCTGCAAAGTGGTTTCTTCTTGCCTTGAAACTGTAAACAGCCTGTTTATTCAAATCATTCAAAAAAGTAATTTCAAAAAAATGGGTTACTGTAGAATAACGAGCTCTCAGAAACAGAGCATGAAGCAGCATGTAACTGCATCCCCTTCTGGGAATCCTGTATTCTGCAAGGCCAAAATTATTCTCTTCCGTTTTCAGAAAACTTTGTCAACAGTTTTGGGATTGGCCCCAAACTGGTAGGTTATTTTCACTTCCTATAATGGAGATTCCAAAAGATAACTAGAAAATTTGGAGGGACATCCTCCAAGTTGAATGTAATATAGACATGGGTCATGGGAAGCAAAAGCTTTATTCCTACCTAATGAGTCACCCAGCTATTCAAACTATTTTCTTAGGCTTTTACCAAAATGAAGGTGTCCTTAAGTACATTTTCAGGCAATGGCGTTGCAATGTTAAAGTGATAAATCAGTAGTAAGGGTATAGAATGAATTTGTGTAATAATTGAATATGTGGCATTACTAATTTTAATATATCTGATATCTCTACTGCATGATTCAGCAGAGACAAAAGAAATATGCGATGCAGGCACACAGGAAAGTGAGTGGTCTGCCCATGGAGCTTTAATACAAAAGTACATGCAAGAAATCTGACTTTCAAATGCAAAAAGGAAAACTTTCAACTCCCACCTCAAAAACTTTCTGAAAGACAAACATCTTTTCTAGCTTCCTAACTGCTGAAGAAAAAGGCATCAGCAAAGGCCCATCACCCAGTTTTTGTTTTGCTTTCTTTTATGAAAACTGACCCTTTCTCTAGTTTTTAAAAGAAAAATATGTGGGCACTAATTTCCGGAGAAGGTCTTGGTCTGCAGTTCTCAGGCTGAGCACAGCTGACTGCTCACTCCTGCCCTCCCTGTTGTTTCTGCTCTGACTCTTCTCCCTGGTGGGCATGGGGACCGGGGTCGCTTCACGCACTGGATCCTGTCCTAAGACTTCCCCTGCAATAAAAAGCAGTGCAGTGCAATGGAAGTGGGTCGGTACCGAGGGCTCAGTGTGCACAACAGATGCACAATAGAGAGGTTTAACTTCAGGCTCGAGTGGTCTGGCCCTGGGAATTTAACACCCTTTAGCAGGCAGAGTGCATTGGATGAGGTCTTGGAGCATATCTCCCAGTTTATGTTTCTCCAGAACAAATTGAGTCTGTGTGCTGTAAGACCAAACTACAATATAAACTGAAGCATAGTAAGTGTGCTAAGGTTGGGATTCACTTCTGAAGTGCACTCGTAACCTAAATTAAGACGCTGGCATAGATGCATTCGAAGGTGCCTCACCCTCCTGCACTGGAGAGACTGCTACTGCTAAGTATAACGTTCCAAGACAAGTATAATTCCAAGACAGAGAGTCCAGCAGCATGAAATTAGTTGTATGTCGGCATCAGAAGTCTGATAGCAATCAGCTCACAGAACTTTTCCAAAAACAAGTTGCCTTTTGCCTTAAGATAGATTTGTGCTAGTCAAAATGACCAAGTGTATTTTATTAGACTGCCACACCAGCCAGTCACAGCGATTGCTCCTGACCTTACGTGCAGTGAACCACGGTTATACTCTATAGGCCAGGCACAGTCCATTTGGCAGAAACAAGATGATATCAACAAAAATAATTCGGCTCAGTAGTTATCAAAAGCTTTTAGTGTTCAACATCACCATGCCGCTAGTGAATGTTTGAAACAACTTGCTGACTGTGTCCTACTTTTTTTCTCTTTCCTGTGTTACCTCTACTCCGAAAGCCAGTTTCCAAGCAGTGTTCACCAGTAAAGGCCATCACTTGCTATTACCATTTAGAAATTAAATCCTCCTCTGACAACTCAGCCTGCTGGAAAAAGCCAGCTTTTGCTTTCCTACTGCACCATCAAATGAACTAAATTAACTTCCAGAAAGGACGTGGGGCTCATTCTCCTGCATATTTCAGCTGCTGGCTGTCAACTGGGACTTGCAAGTGCTCGATTAGAAGATGTCAGATGATTTTGGCTTCAATCTTTTTAAAAAGCTATGCAGTGACTCTAAACAGAAACATAGAGAGCTGAATACTCCACACAACGTCAGAGCATAGAGGATGAAGAAGGACAGAAGTTTATTTGCCCTGCAAAAGGAGCTGGTGGCAGGTATCTTTGAACTAGTACAGCACCTGCCAGAAGGGCTGATCAGCAAAAATCCACCTATAGTTTTGCTCTACTCAGGGAGCACTTACTATTAATACTTGCTCTTGACTTATGCAGACCTTCTCGATTGCAATATTAGGCTACTGCTGCATGACTGTGGCTTTACCACACCCAATCTATACCAGCTCATATTAGCCAGCTTGGGTGGCTCCACACTCTGTCTTCATCCTGCTGGCACCAGGGTGAGCCTGAACCAAGCTGCGACTGCTCTCACTGATGGAGATGAATTCCAGACATTCACAGACCAAGAGATGCAGAGCTGGCTCAGAGGTTCACATTCGGCGTGACTGCAATGACTGCAAGCGGTCTTCTGCTGAACTACAACCCACTTGAGCTGCATTTCACATACACTCATCAGTCAGCAAAAGATGTGCAATCACGCACTTCTCCTTTGAGAGGACAGAGAGAGCACTGACTCACTTTGTTGCAGTACAGCCCCATATACTGTCACCAGCTTGACTTTGACCATGGCCCTCTGGAATTCCTCTTGGCCTCTGATGCCAAGATCTCACATCAGCAGTGCTCACATGAAGCCAAAATTTTCCAGCTGCCCACTGGACACACCCTTTCACTACCAAACCTAGCAATACGTGCTAGATGCATACACACACAAATGCAGTCATTAAGGGCCTACTCCCACTGAAACTAATGAAAATTAATTTACATCAGTGGAGGCTGTACTCAGTTTCTTATCACAGAAAATAGGAGCAAACACAAAAGAGGTACAATGCACTTGCTAATGTACCTAGTACTGGCAGTAATACTAAAGCACAACCCATAGGATACCATTTACAGCTAGACAATTGCTACGTGCTGGGGAACCCAAAACTCAACATAGCATTACAGCCCTCATTAGCAGCAATGAGATTTCATGCACACCCCCTATGAGTCCCATTTGACGCACTGACAGTAAATATCGAGCCAATACGCTTGTGCATATATCCATTAATGCAGTTAAAATGCTTTGGAATGAACACCTGATAACAGGTTTTGTACTTTAAATTAGCTTAGAGGAAACACCAGCTGGTAAAGCCAAGGCATTATTTCAGGCTTGTTATTTTAAATAAAGTTGATAATAATAATGTGGGGGTTTTGCCAGTCTGTTCAAGGCTACAGATTTGCTGCGCACCAGCCTCCAGTACTGTTGTTAGTGCAGCAGTCGATACATCTTCTGTTGGTGTTAAAAATGGAGTTGAAGAACAATGAAAAGACCATGTATCAGGGGGAAGCTTTTAGTCTTTGGGGTATTGAGACACACAGCAATAGTAACAATGACCTCAGGGAGTCAGGCTGATGTCTGAAGCAGCTAAGAACAGAGCTGGCACTCAGTAACACTGAATCGCAGCACATAACGTTTCTCCAAGTTGTCCATGTATCAATCCACCTTCAGTTACAGATCCAGTTCAACCACCTGTAGGAATCCACCCTCAGCCTGTCCAGATGAACACAGGTTGATTGTCCCAGAGGTTTTATCCTGGTGTGCAATAAAGTGGGCAGCACTTTCGTGGCTCCAGCTGTGACACTGATGGCTTGGTTGTGTCCAGGTCCCCATTGTCCCCTCCCTGCTGAAGGTGACTGTCCCTCCAGCTTCTGTCAATTTAGTGGATCATGTGGATACTCCCTACTCTGTGTAGTCAGAATAATCCAGACCTTCTGTTATACTGTTTAAAAGAGTTTTGCTTGAAGCGGAGTGCAGGGCACAGAGACAAACAACTCATTGGGAAAAGCTGGAGGGGCAGTAATCTTCAGCAGAAGGACAGACATGCCATCAATCCATGAAGTTGTTTGCTGAATAAACCATCTCTCAACAGCCCTGTATCCTCTTTCTTCAGGCGCTGCTGTTCCAGTAGAAAATGCTTTTACTTACAGGTTTATCATTTCCAGGTGTGGGAAGATTGCTACTTTAAATTTGCTTGTGTAATTCATGTGAGACAAATAACTGAAGTGCAGACAAGTTCTCAGCAACCACTGCCTCTTCTTCTTCAAATTACAAGTAAACATCAGAGATACGTGCTCTCCAGTTTCCTAGAGCTACGGTGTCAATGGACAGGGATACATCAAAATGGAGTACCTGTAACGGAATGATTCTTTAAGGTATACATGCTCTCATATTTTATTTAGTACTTGGCAGACATTAATTACTTCTTCCATGTATGAATATCTTAATTTTCATTGCCAATTATTTACAACAAAATGTTGGATATGAAATATGAGGGTATAGAAAATCAGATACTGTATAAAATTATATGTCTCTGCATATTTCTGCTTCTCTTCTGCATTTTTCCTGCTTTATGTTTGCCATTTGATTCTCAGGATACTAAGGCAGCTTTTAGTGTAGCATGTTTTGAAAGAGTTATAAAATATGGAGCAAGTAATTTCCAACTGAGATGAGTTAATAACAGTAATAAACCAACAACCTACATGTTTCTCAGCTGAAGATCTGAAAGCACTCAGATTAACACATAAAGCATCACAGATCTTTAAGAAAAAAAGTTATAGCTAGGAAAAATGAAATATGAAAAGGTGGTATGATTAAAGTACAGCACTAGTGAAACTGGGAAAGTCCTGATTTCCATGAACTTCTACAGCTTTCAAGGTCAAGACTCTGGAGGTGTGCTTGAGAGGTACACGCCAAAGGTAAGACAACTGTTAAACCAAAAATATAGTAAGGATTTCCATAATTTCCATCATCTGGGAAAAACAAGATTCTCTTTAATTCCTGTAGCACAATCTGCTCATTCTTCTTTCCCCATTACCTACTCAGAAAATATAATATTGAGACACTGCATGTCAGTTGTCCAATTCAATAGGTATCTCTGAAAGGCAGAGTTTGCCTCTAAAATCCTTAATATTGTTAGGAACAAATATGCTGAGCATTTTTTACTTCCAATTAATTTAGTGAGAGCTTATGTTCTTCAAGTTCCCTACTGGGAGGAGTGTTAATGACTGGGAGCTTTGTCTTTATGCATTACAACTCAAATCTCTTTTATTGACATGCAAACATAAAATCATAATATCATTTAGGTTGGAAAAGACCTTTAAGATCATCAAGTCCAACCATTAACCTAACACTGCCAAGTCCACCACTAAACCATGTCCCTAAGCACCACATCTACACATCTTTTAAATACTTTCAGGGATGGTGACTCAACTACTTCTCTGGCCAGCCTGTTCCAATGATTGTCAAACCTTTCAGTGAAGAATTTTTTCCTCATATTCAATATAAACCTCCCCTGGCAGAACTTGAGGCCATTTCCTCTTGTTCTATCACTTGTTACTTGGGAGAAGAGACCATCACCCACCTGGCTACAACCTCCTTTCATGTAGTTGTAGAGAGTGATAAGGTCTCCCCTCAGCCTCCTTTTCTCCAGGCTAAACAATCCCAGTTCCCTCAGCTGCTCCTCAGAAGACTTGTGCTCCAGTCCCTTGACCAGCTTCATTGCCCTTCTCTGGACATGCTCCAGCACCTCAGTGTCCTTCTTGTAGTGAGGGGCTCAAAACTGAATACAGTACTCGAGATGTGGCTTCACCAGTGCAGAGTACAGAGGGATGATTGCTTCCCTAGTCCTGCTGGCCACACTAGTTCTGATGCAAGCCAGGATGCTGTTGGCCTTCTTGTCCACCTGGGCACACTCTGGCTCATATTGAGCCAGCTGTCAACCAGCACCCCCAGGTCCTTTTCCACCAGGCAGCCTTCTGGCCAGTCTTCCCCAAGCCTCTAGTGTTGCCTGGGGTTGTTGCGACCCAAGTGCAGGACCCGGCACTGAGCCTTGTTGAACCTCATACAGTTGTTCTCAGCCCATCAATCCAGACTGTCCAGATCCCTCTGCAGACCCTTCCTACCCTCGAGCAGATCAACTCTCCTGCCCAACTTGGTGTCATCTGCAAACTTACTGAGATTGCACTCAATCCCTTCGTCCAGGTCATTGACAAAGATATTAAAGAGGACTGGCCCCAAGAATGAGCCTTGGAGAAACACCACTTGTGACTGGTCACCAACTGGATTTAACTCCATTCACCACCACTCTTTGGGCCTGGCCATCCAGCCAGTTTTTTACCTGGTGGAGTCTCCCCATCCAAGCCATGAGCAGCCAGTTTCTCTAGGAGAATGTTGTGGGAAATGGTGTCAAAGGCTTTACTAAAGTCCAGGTAGACAACATCCCCAGGCTTTTTCTCATCCACTAAGCGGGTCACCTTGTCAATTCCTACAACATCTGCATTACAGAAAGGGAGACAATAGAATATATGACCAAACAGGACTCAGCCAAATGGTTGGTCATCAGCAATGGAAAACTGATATTGCTCTGCAGTTCAGGCTAATCCTGAAGGAATTGTCTGCCTCAAAGCCATACGTTTCAGATCCTTACACCATGGAAATAATTTAAATGGATTGAAACCGAAGGATTCTTTTGAATCCCATTGACTTTTTTTCATATTGCTTATCAAGGAAAAAATATTATAGGCATCACAGAAAGAAAACAGAAGACTAGAGATTTCTCTTTCATAGAGGTTTTTGAAATGTTTTGTTTCTAACTGTGAGTTCAGATCTTTTCTCTAAGCTCTTCACTGTTCTTCTTCAGACTGAAAATATACTTTTTGGTTAACAAGGAAAAATATTTCCAGTCCTTCTGTGTTTCCTAACAAGATGTGTTCTCTTCCCTAGCAATGTTTTGCAAATGCCTAGGTTTTACAATATTCTTCAAGGAAGGATCCTGGGGGAGATGCGTGTAATTAAACTCTACTTACAACTTGGAAAAGTAGAGCAAAGTAATCAGCAATACAATGGCTGCTTCAGAGTTCCAGCTTCTTGACAGTCCTGGATATAGAGTCAGTCCTAAAAAGGTATTTTGGGAAAAATGTCTTATAGGAGGTGCAATAAGAAGCATTAATAAAAGCTAGCTAATTAAGGGATAAAGTGTGTGTGCATGTTTGTGTGAATGCAAGTGCATACATGTATAGTACAGATATCCTAGAGGAAAAAAAAAGAAGAAAAATATGGTGTTGCACAAAGGATGTTGAGACAAGTTGATATCCATGAATATTTCTTAGTGAGATCTGTCTCTTATGGCTTACATAGACTCTGGCAGTGAAAGTTATTTGCTCAGGAAAAAAGTAAAAAAACAGAGGGCAGAAAGAGAGAGAGTGAAGGGAAAGGGAAAGGGAAAGGGAAAGGGAAAAGGAAAAGGAAAAGGAAAAGGAAAAGGAAAAGGAAAAGGAAAAGGAAAAGGAAAGGGCATGAGAACAGAATGAGAACAAGGGAAAACACTGCCCCAGAGGCTCTGGGAAACACCACTCCAGTAACTTGGGTGAAAGTGTACAGGGCGGAGAGTGGACAGTATGCTGTAGGGTTGCAGTAGAAGGCCCTCAGCAATACAAAAGGTTGAAGCACCTTAGGCAATGTGCAGCAATTGGACATGCATGGCATTTATTTTGGTTTTTGGCTTTCAAAGAGATGGGTTTTGACTGTCAAAGAGGACTGAGCTCAGCAATCACATGCATAGTTGAATACTATAATCACTTGCTACGGAGGAATACAAGTGTCATGGCCAACTTCAGCAGAAAGAGTGGAAAGTATTTTCTTATAGTCTAGCCTGTAGCATTTTGGTTGAGATTATCACCTTATGCATGACAGAAGGATGAACTTACACTCAGAGCTTTGAACTCAGTTCTGGATGAGTGCTGTCAGCATTATGAAAGATAGACGTCACCACTGCCAAAAGTGGCTTGTGTAAGGAGCAGCCTTAGTGGATCAAGTCATTCATGGGTCTTACCTGTTCGCACAGACCTACCTCAGGGCAGGTGAATTCTGCCTCTATGTATCTGGAGCTATACATGATCAGAGCTGCCAAGGATAAAAAGTTCATGATAGTATGGGCTACCAGGGACTAGACTTGAAAAATGAGGTGGTGTTCTTCACTGTCTCAGGTGTAGCTCAGGTGTCTAGTTCAGATGTAGGAGTCAAAAAACCTGGTATTTAAAGTTAGATGAGACAAAATTTGCAGTAGGAATGTTGGACTTAAGTGCGTCAATTACTATATTAGATGATCAAGTTCTCTGTTGAATTAAGTCCTTGGAAGAGAAAGCTAACTGCATCCCATGCTGATTTGCAACATGGAAATTAGTGAGTCTAGACTGGATAAGAACTGGTTTTACCATTAATATTCTTTATGCTAATTCTCAATTTTACTAAAATCAGACCTATTGCTGTTGCTGACCAAATCATCTTTAGTTGTGGTACCACAGACTTTGCAAAACTATACAAGTAGAAATGTTGTCATAAAATACAGACATATACTATTAGCACCTGCAAAAGCAGTCAAAAAACACAGACAGTGAGATACAATACTCATAATATGTTTGCATATGTGGGAAGTAACATTTAGGTTTCTGTGTTTTTAAAACTTTCCAAAAGTTCTGAGCTGTGATTGCAGTCTACCAAAAGCAAGGTAAGATGCAAGACAAGTGAAAATAAAATTCAAGTAGATCAGCATAAACATAATCTATTCTGCAAAATGCTTGGAATATATAGGTAAAATGGATACATTTTTTTCATTTCCAAAATATAGCAAAGAAAAGCTGAAGTTCGCATTTGTAACATACGCCTGCTCCAATGAACACGCGGCATGGAGCAAAAATGGAAGATGTAGTTTGGGTGATGCTTCAGAGAGTACGTGGCAGTTCATCACACGCATCTTGTCTAACCTTAAATATTCTAAGATCACAGCAAGGAATTTTTAGCAGTTTCAACAAAAAGTACACAGATAACATCTTTGTTTGCCTATTGTTGCAACTGAATATATGTATATATCTACAAATTCTAGGTTGCTGTGATCGGAGTTTTCAAAAGACTGATAAATCAAACTTCAAAACAAATGAGTTACTGGACTGACATTGATTCAAATACACATTACTATACAGTATCACACAGCTGAAGCCACATAGTTGATGCTAGTGGCTATGGTCCTTGATGGTCTTAGTTAGCCAGGCGGAGGTTATCAAGCCTGAGAGCTCTTTGACAAGGGAAGCTGGACCTGACACAGGCCTCGTCTTTCTCTCCTGCTGCCACACCGAAATCTGAGACCTCCTTTCATATGAGTTTTCAGTCTCCAAATGGTTCTGATCCCTTTACCTCTGTTCCTGAACTACATGCTGGGTGATGCTTAGGTGAGGTTATTTTCCACTCTGTAGCAGATACTTTATTGTGTCATTGGCTGTTTTTCTGTCTTGCTTAACTGCACCTCCTTGTCTTAAAGCAGAAGCAGTCTTGCCAGCTCTTAACCAGTAGCTGACCGTCCACCAGTTGTTCACAGTTCTCGAGTCTCTCTTTTCAGCCTGTGCCCATACTTTCAAGGCCTTTACCATTATCTTATGCTTCAACTTCACATCATAACAAGACACCTTGTACCAAGTTTCAGTTCACACAGCAAGATCTCACAGAATGCTGACAACAAGCCCAGATTGGGGCATGTGTCCAACAGCAATTTTATTTGTACTGTGACACCATCTACAGAAATGGTTATACATTGCTACCAGTTATGAGTGGGTTTATGTCTGAGTTGAAAGCAAGCTAATATTAATTAAATCCTTCTTAGCCTGTTTCTACATTATGGGTACAAAACGTCTGTGCTTGGGCTTCACTGTTGAGTCCGAACCACGGACAGCCAGCAGTTCTGATCCTGCTGCTTTCTGTGGTCTCCGTGGGAGCCGTGGGTGGTTCTTCAGAGAAAGCGCCCGTTATTAGTTCAGAATTAAACCTTTGTGCCCATTAGCTGAAGAAGAAAGAGTGATGTTTGTGTAGCATATGTTTCACTTGAAAAAGTACAAGCTCTCGGCAGTCTTGCAGACAGTATACAAACTAATGAGCAAATGGTCTTCGGAGCAGGAGTTGACTTTCTCAAACCCGCACTCCAGGAAACACATTAGAAATAGGAAGGGCAACATTAGACAACATGTGAAACAGCCATTGTTTGTGCTGACGCAATTTTCTTTTTTGCACAAATCCAAATTGTTTTCAAACATACTTACCTCTTCTTATTACCAAATAACAACAATTTACTTTGGAGCACAAGAATTTCCTTGGGAAGAAACTATTAAAGTAATTTTATAGTCTTCTAGCTCTTTAAATCCCTGATTAACCACAATGCTGGTTGCTATTGTGCTTACTCATTTGTTTGCTAGTTCAATGATTGTGCGACTGTTAGTCTCAAACATTTTCCACTAGGAACTAATCCCTGTTCCAGGAAAATGGCACTGGTTCATTTCTCATTGACTAAAGAAGAATTGACAAGTTTCTTTCTCACCCTCTCAGGCACCAGTGAGCCAGGCAGGTTATGAGAGCTGCTCTGGTGTTTCTTCCTGCCGTAATGCATCGGGGAGAGCAGACAGGGACACAGGATGAAGCTTTTTCATATACTTCACATGTAAGATGCTGCACACTAGACACTCTGTGTGCACTCCTGGACTGCCTCTATGGATCTGAAAGGCTATTTAAGCCCTTCTATTTAATGCTGAATAGGTAAAGAATTAATTAAATTGACATAAAACAACACTGATTTAAGTTACTGAATCACTACTCACAAGCAATTCCACCAGTGATGTGAAGTGTGTAGAGCATCAAATAACTGAATATATTTGTGTCTGCATCTGGCTCCCATCTAAAGAGTTGCCCTGTCGAGTGCGTTAATGCAAGTTACTGGCTTCCAGGAAGAATTTTGCATCACCACATGGCTCAAAAGGTAGAAAAATTATCAGTAAGGATGAGATTTTAGATTCTGAATTATGCAGTGTACATATTTTGTCTGTGAAAATTTCCTAAGAGCAATATGAAAAAAGTTTTCCCCCTGTGTTACTGATGATGCTTTGTGTTGCTAACAAAGAAATTGGATAATTTCAGCTTCTGGTAGTTTTCTCTGTTACATTTTGTTTTACACAACAATAGGAAGAAATGCATAAAAGTGGAAAGAATAAAGCTACATTACCGACATAAATTTATGTTAGATACTGAGTTCTGCTAACTGTAGGGAACAGTGGAAACAACTAAAAGTTGTATCAGACTCAGAGTTCCTTTGAAGCACCTTAAACTTCATCATCTAGTGTCTATCTTCAACTATAGAAGCTGATTTCTTGAGATTTGCATTTCAGTATAATAAACTCATGTAAATCTTACTCAGAGCTTCTGTAGTCTTAAAAGAGATTTCACGATGGCTGACAAACCAAAGAATTTCTTTTCTTCACACAGCTGAGGTCTGAGGCATTGACATTTGCCTGATTTTCTAGCACATCCACCTCCCATGTGGTACCATGAGCCCCTTCAGTAGTGTGCAGAGATTTTCATTACAAGAACTGTTCTGGAAGGTGGTAACACAGAAGGACAGACTCCTCCAACAAGCAGAATAGAAGGGAGAAGGCCTGAGACTCACGAACATCCTCAGTCTGAGATATCAATGCTCAGTCCCATTCCATACCTCCTTTTTTCTGATCTTCCTTCACATCAGCAATCAGTCTCCATTTTTAACAATCCAAATGTTGTGTGCCCACGTCATGAATCAAAATATTAAAGAAACCAATCCCAAAAGTCATTTTTTTAGGAACTCCACTAGTAAAATCCCTCAAGGCTGATTCCTACCCTTTTAGTTCTACATATTGTCATTTTGCACTTAGTCAATTCATCACCCAGTTTAAAATTTCTTCCTTAATCCCCACCTTCCTGCATTTAATTAATAATTTCCACAGTGCTATATCACCTCTTTTATGTAGTCAGTAGTCACTCTTTTCAAATACAGATACTGGCCTAATGAGGTACAATGTACCTTTGGTAAATCCATGGAGCTTTTTAACCTATTTTCCACTCACTTCCATATATTTGATAATTCTTCCCTCAAAGTATGTTGTAAAGTCTGTATACACTTGATGTCAGATTAAAAAGATAGCAGGTACCTAATCAACAAGCCAACAAAGCAAACTGTAGCTTGAATTTGTATCTCAAGTAAGAGGAGAAAAAGAACTGTGTTAGGAATTAAAAGACAGTCAATGGAAACGGCATGTCTATATAGAATGCAAAAAAAGGTGATTGTGAAAGAAATCGATTATTAAAGAAGCCAGGGACTGCAAAGATAAAGGAATAGAAAAAAAGAAAAAATGGTATTTCTGAGGAATGAGGATGAGCTGATAATAAATAATCTCTGCATGATCCCACAATAACTACTTTACCTGAACATACAGTGCAAAGTTGAGCTTGGAGACAGTGTCAGATTATCTAGTGGGAATAATAAGAAGAAAACAGAAGTTACCAAACCTGAGGTAGAAACAAATTTCAGCATTTGCTTGATGGATTTTTAACTATATAAATGAGACCATCTTTATCCCAGTATGTTAAAGGAACATGAAATGACAAATCTGACAGCAAGGACTGAGGAGTGATATTAACTCACCAATGGAAAACAATAAATGTACATCTTATCTTCAAGAAAAGTGGCAGGAGGATGTCCAAGAGGCAGGCTCACAACAGGCCTCATTAGAGATATGCAACCAGTGCCACCATACTAATTGCTGTGGAAACTGGCTGCCAAGGAGAAGTGCTGGCTGCAAAACATGATATAACCTCCATCTGCAACTTGGTACTGGGACTTGGTGCCCTTTGGCTAATCCCAACAAGGTCTATAAAGTTCTTTGACTTTGATCGAAGAAAGCCAACCGTGAAAGCCAACCGTGTCCTGGGCTGTATCAAAAGAAGTGTGACCAGCACGTCAAGGGAGGTGATTCTGCCCCTCTACTCTGCTCTCGTGACACCCCACCTGGAGTACTGCATCCAGCTCTGGGGACCCCAGTACAAGAGAGACATNCAGAGGGGTTGGAACTAGATGATCTTTGAGGTCCCTTCCAACCCAAACCATTCTATGATTCTATGATTCTATGATTCTATGATTCTATGATTCTATGATTCTATGATCTTGAAGATGATGCTGAACCTTCCTTCTTACCTCTTAACAAGCTGTGATGGCAGCAAAGTGGTTCTCTGCACCTCTACAAAATCCCGTTAGCAAGGACAACTTTCTGAGCTTGAGCTGGAACCCAACAATGACTCCATCCCAGGTAAAGTAACCTTTCTGCACCAAATCCCCAAGGAAGACTGATGGGGAACTGAACCTGTTGGACTCAGATCACTTGTTCTGAGGGTCTGCCGTTCACGATTCATCTGTCTGTCTGTCTCCCACCTCTTCCCACCCCAGTGCCATAGCTTGCAGCCCCATTTAGCTGCAGTGAGATAGCAGTTTGCAGAGTGGCTCTGTAAAAGTGATCACTTGTTTCAAGTGGGCTACATTGCTACTGAGAGCAATGCAAAAATCCTAGAGACTGAAAAAAAGTGTATGGTAGGGACCAAATGCAGAAGCGTACTGGGATGGAAACTCCCTAAGAGCCATACCTTCTCCTCAGTCTGCTGAGGCATTTTCCTTTGAGAGTCAACAGCAAGAGACAGGATGAAAACCAGGATTTCTCCTCTCTCTGGGGAGTCCCCATCCACTGGGTCTGGGAACGAAGCTTCCTCTCATTTGTTCTATCTCTGGCCCCTTGAATCTTTCCTTCCTCTCTGAATAGTGGTGCAGTCATTTCAGATCAAGGCATTTTGATAAAGGAATGAAGGCCATGTGACAGCAGGGCTAGACATCCCTCGGGATGACTCAGGAGTTCATCAGAATATTGTTCTACACGGCAACCTTATGAAGAATGTGAATAAATAATAGCAGGAGATAGCATACATCTACATGATCTTTACTGAGGGAAAGGCTAATTAATAATAATAATAGCAGACATAAGAATCATAATAACAATTACATTGCTATCTTAACAGATGTTGGATTTGTATCAGTGGTGCACATACAGTAACAGTTTACTTCTAATTCCTCTGTGTGCAGTTGATTTTTACACTATGGCGGTATTATTCAAACATTTACACTAGAGATTTTTCCCACAGCATGCCTCCATTTCCTGTTTGAAATCCAGTGACCTTAAATACCGAGAAACTCTTTAAATAGCTTGTGGCGGGTGACAGGAGCTCATGTTTTGATTTTAATGAGAAAAGAAGCATATCCAATGAGGACCATCAGCATGAATCACTGAGGCAAAAATGTACCAGTTTACCAACAACACAAAATGAAGCAATTGAAGTCTCATGTTAAGAAAGTAAATCCTTTTTTTATTGTGATGGGAAACATGTACTTTCATTATCTTACTCCAATATGTCAAAATCTAACCTCAGTTTTCTTCATCACTCATTGTTAGCTACTAGAGCTCAAGATCTCTGGGTAGTACATACCAAGGTTTGCTTTTGTTTTATTCCAAGTGAAAAATCATATACATTTTTTCCATCTTTTTTTCCCGTGTTGGGTTTGTATGGCAAGGTTTTGGTAGTGGGGGCTACAGGGGTGGCTTCTGTGAGAAGCTGCTAGAAGCTTCCCCTGTGTCTGACAGAGCCAATGCCAGCCAGCTCCAAGACGGACCAGCCACTGGCCAAAGCCAAGACAATCAGCGCCTCTGATAACATATTTAAGAAGGGAAAACAAAACAAAGCAAAACAACAGTCAGGGATAGCTTTTGCAGCTGGAGAGAGGAGTGAGAAGAGGTAAGAAACTCTGCAGACACCAAGGTCAGTGCAGAAGGAGGGGCAGGAGGTGCTCCAGGCACCAGAGCAGAGATCCC
>VXBL01005756.1:261493-315329 GCA_013400195.1 Aramus guarauna | reverse complement strand
GTTTTAAGATTTGATTTTGTTTCTCATTCCTCTACTCTGTTCCGTTTGGTAATAAATTAGATGAATTTCCTCTCTGAGTTCAGTCCGTTTTGCTTGTGACGACAACAAGTGAGTGATCTCTCCCTGTCCTCATCTCAACCCACAAAGCTTTTCATTACACTTTTTCTCCCCTGTCTAGTGA
This sequence comes from Aramus guarauna, assembly GCA_013400195.1. NCBI lineage: Eukaryota > Metazoa > Chordata > Aves > Gruiformes > Aramidae > Aramus > Aramus guarauna. Next base: position 315,148 of record VXBL01005756.1, on the reverse strand, counting down.
AGGAGGGGAGTGATAGAGTGGCTCTGGTGGGCACCTGGCCCCCAGCCAGGGTCAACCCACCACATTTCCTTTATACATAAAATTAATAATCACCCCTACACTAGTGACTGCCTATAGCATTGAGTTCTCATATACGACTTCTTAACAAACAAATGGAAAGGAGGATCCTGAATTGCCAGTCAACCACACCAATATTACATCAATGTCTCTTCTTTGAAATTGATTATGTGACACCAGTGTAAGATCAGGACCAGATTCTCCCACTTCATCTGCTGAAAGTTAATGACAATATAAAATTACAGCAACGATCAACTCCATTCCCATCACTAGGTGTGTGCTATGAAGGCAAATGGTGCCACCAGCACTCATGGAAAGTGAGAAACTTCTACAAAACTGGCTTCTCAATAGTGAATTCAGCAGTGTCATCTCTGGCCTGAATCTGCACTGCTCAGACAATGTTGAAATCACAACAGTAGAGATTTTTTTATAAAAATACCCATGGCCAGGCGAACTGACCACCCATACTATCCTCCCTGCACTCGCTGGTATCAGACACTGGGCAAAAGTTTCAGTAGAGCTGAAGAGTGATGGGAAAATGGGGCAGGCACATGTTCAACGATGCTGCAGTTTGCCTGAAGAGGACCACTGCCCCTACAGGAGTAAATGTGAATAGAAAGCAAGTCCTTTACTCAAACATTAGATTGCCCTAAAGTTCAGCTGTGGCTAAGGTACACCAGTATCTTGTGCCAACAAGGGAGACATGTTGTGATCAGAAAAAAGGAAAAATGTGCTGTGTGTAGTAGAAATGCTGCAAAATTCCTCACAATCTTCCTGCACCTGCCCTGCCCCTCTCACCTTCCTTGCAGGGCCTTTTCCCTTCTTTCCTGTTTGACATAGCTTCTTCTTAAGAAAAATTCCTGTCTGTTTCTTTGGCCTCAGAAGTGGTCCCATTATAGTGTGACTCCCTCAGCTTTTGTTTTACACCATTTTCTCCTCCTCTGGGTAGAGTTGTCCACCCAGGCAGGCCTTGCCACTGCTCCACTTTTGTGCCCTGCCCGAGGCCTGCCGTGGCCAGGTGGGTCTCCTGACTGGCCTTTACATCACACCCTTTATTGGCAAGTCTGTAGATTCAAGTGATTCAAGTGATAGAATTCTCTCATTCTCCATTCTTTATTATACACAAAGGGATAGATTATTTTTCTGTTTTCTGAGCATGCTAAATGGTGACAGTATATCAGGTGGAAAGAGGCCAGGCTAGCTTCAACTGGTGTGTCATTCTGTGGTGGCTTACATAGGACAGTCCTACTAATGCCATACACATTAGACCTCATAACAAAGCTTAATGTAGTGATATCACACTGCTAACTCGTATGTAGTGATTTCTTCTACACAATGCATCCTGTGCTGCAGCATTGGTGCCCAGCTCTTCTTTGTGCATGCACAATATTTAACTGTCTTGACCTCTGTCAGCTTGTCAGTCATCTTCTCCTTTCTTCTCTCTCTGTCCCCTGAAAATTGCAAACACTTGAGTCAACTTCAGTCAAATTCAACTGCAGTAAGAGTCTCACAGGCATAGGAAGTTTAAGCAGCCAGGGAGATAAATTGTATTAAAACTCTCACTTCTATAAGACTAAGTTCTAATCAGAACTTATTTGAATATATTAGAGCTTCTTAGAGCTTACTTTCATTCCCATTTCCCTCTATTGAGGGAATGGCTACAGGCCTAGTCCCTCCTACAAATCTGCGGACTCACACAGGAGCTCAGTCTCCAAGCACAACTTTGCATCAGTTCCAGCATTCATGGGAGGAATTTGTTTAAATCTAAGTGTATAACCCAAAATCTGCAAGTAAACTGAATGAGGAACCTGGATCCAATGAAATTGTGTGTCTCCCTTTCTTTGGGCCAAAATTAGGTCTGATGATCCAGTGATAAAAGCATGACATTGAATTTGGAAAACAAAAGACCTGAGTCCTTGTTGTCACCACAAGTTTCTTATGAGATGGTAGGTAACAGCCATAGTCAAAAAGCTTCAATCCCTCATGTCTAATCTTCTAGCGGTTTGGGTCTAGCTGGCCAGATGGCCTTCACAGACATCCAGCAGATGATATTAAGATCAGAGATCTAAGAGAAATTGAAGTCTCCTAAATTCCAGTGTTGGCTTTTTCTTGTGGTTCAACTTCCCAGTTGGTAAATTGTAGACAACAGCGTTCCTCTCTATTATAGGTAAGGGAGAACATATTAAAAACTGCAAGGCATTCAGACATTACCCTAGCGAGGAGGGCCATATAAATACCTATAAAAGACAAACAGTATTCCCAATACTAACACTGACTTACTAGTTTGATTCACTGTTTTGTTCTTCTGCATTAAAATCTCCCACCCTTCCCCAAGAAAGAAAAAAGCAGCGTTTAAAAAATAGTATTAGATACCAAGTGCTCATGTGTTTGTTGTTGTAACATCAGTATTTTTCTGTTCATGATGGAAATACTGCTATCAAATTGTTATATTTTATCTGTGTATTATAGTCTCCATGTGTTTGCATATATATATATATATACACACACATATTTACACATATATATTGCAAATATTTCTGTTTTCAAGAGTCTACTCAGCTTAAACTCACTGGTAGTGTAGTCTTAAAGAATAACAAGATGTGGATATAAATAAAGATTTCCTTCTAGACCAATTTTTTCTTAAAAACTGAATTATTGTCCAACATTCACTCAGGAGGAATCAAAGACATCTGTTAAGAACCACTATTCTTGTGTTGCTTCCAGCCATATATGTTGCTACTGTTCTGAGTAGAAACCAGAGAAAGTATGATGCTTGTATAAATCATAAAGTAATTAACTGTAAATCAGAGTAGGTATTATTATGCAGAGTTAGAAATTACCCAGTTTACTGATTATCAGTCTTCATGAAATTACACTATTGCTACTCTTGTCAGGAAGTGAAAGCAAAGAATAATGCTCGGTAGTACTAATTCGGTATATTCAGGAACTACTTAGCAAGAAATGGGGCCTCATTAAGGCATTGACCAAATTTGTAAGCATAGTTTTTCATAATTATGATGAAATAGAATAGTGATCAATCCAATATTGTTGATTGGTTAAGCAAAATTTATAGAAGTGTGAGATCACCAGAGTTACTCAAGAGTATTTAGAACACGAATCTGATGGAGATGACCTTGTAAAAGGTAAAAGCAAGTAAACAGTAGGGTGAACACAACGGATATTGTTGGAGAGAAAATCAAATTTTATCAGAGCACAAAAAAATTCTCAAGACATTACCAGTAATCAAATCCTACAATTTCCAGAGGTCCAGTAAATCTTTTGTAAACTTTTGGCAGCTTAGCCCATAACACTAACACCAAGAGTTGATCTTTCCTCCCCATTTTTTTAAGATTTAAACCCATCTCTTCTTTAACCTCCTTTTACAGTAAGAATAAGTAAGCAAAGGATAGGATGCCCTAAGTATTATTAATTCTCTTTTCTTATTCACAGCACAGGAAGACTGTGGCAGCAACACTAAGAACTATGGACTTAAATTGCTGTAAAACTAACAGAGTCCAGAATCATGGGCTCTGTATTTCCATTAGCAAATCATTACATTAGGAGATCTACCCAGTATAAGCTACCTTCAGATGTTTCCTCCACCTAGTTCACAGTACAATGTTAGGCAGGGCAAAAGCTGGATATTGCATGTTTATTTTCATGGAAATTTTACTTAAAGCCCTCTCATCTTATTGGTCTAAATGTGCTACTGATGGATTTACTGGGGAGCTGGTATTCTGTCCTTACAAGAACTGGCTTAGATTCTTACACAAGGAATAGTTATTTCATTTTCAGTTGGGCCAACTCATCTGACCAAACACCAGATTCAAGCTTACATTTATGTTTATCACCGCTCTTCTTTTAAATAAGTTACCAGGCTGAGTGAAATCACTCATACAGGATGAAACCAAAAGCTAAATATTGCCTGTCCCCACCAAATAACGTCTTATGTTGTCCCATTCTGCAGCAATAGAAAAGTAATCAAATTATGTAGCAAGTTATTCCCAAAACTATTTGAATGGCAAGGTCCACACAGAGTTACTCATCAAGGATCTGACAAAGATCTGTGCTCCTATGGTAGGTAGCAATGATGTGAGGCCCTAAGTAACTTGGAGCCATAAGAACCTGGACAGCCACTGTCTGGATGCATCCACAGTGTTCCTGACTGGTCTCATCCATTTTTAGTGATGCTTATTAGTGACTACAATAATTTGGGTTGATTTGACCATAGGATAAAGTTCCTGACCCTGCACAGAGTGGAAGGGGTAAACTGCCATAAATTTACTGCTATGAGCAGGATTAAGGACCTGCACAGATAGATCCTTTTACAGGTTCCAGATACAATGAACTGAACATTATTGAACATTATTGAAGCAACCAGTCAGAAGCATCATCCCTAGACTGTATGCAAATGGATTTGCAGTCCATCTATTACACATAGTTATCCTGAGGCTGAAGCAGTTTACATAAATTGTTTATGTTTACATTAAGTTAAAGAGCCCTCTTCTGCATGCTCTTTTTTTGCTGTACACGTTAAAGACTGGTGTTGGGTTTTGCAGTTTGCTGTGCTCTTCAGTGATTAGTGATGTTTTGCCTGGGAGATTTGTTATTAAAACACTGACCTTGACCTTAATTTGGTATTTGAGCTTTGTACTGACGCCATTACTGTACTTTGGGTACCATGTCATGGATACAATTAGCAATTATACTTCTTCCTCTGAGATTTTTTTTTATGGAAGAAATACAGAATGTCACCTTGCTACCTTCTTCTGGGATGTTTCCTCCTTCATTACAATAATGTTCCAGTATCTTGAACATCCTTGGGTAGTTAAAATACTTCTATTGGTATTTCTTGGGAATATTGTTTTGGTTTTGTCTAAGGTTAATAAGCAATTTAAGAATATCATCCAGAGATCTGCTGGATAGTTATGAGAGGCAGGGTGTGTGGGATAGCATGGGCAAATGCCTAAGACAGTGGGCGTCACCAGGGTTTTGGAACCCTTGAACAAGTACAGAATCCTGAAAAAAAACAGTAGAATATTCGGAAAAATTATCTGTCACTCTGGCAACTCCACAGAGACACAAATCACTGCAATATGCTGGGGCCTGGCCCTGCTCAGTACTGTTCAGTATGCTCAAGGGGAAGAGAAGGTCTCTGGATCTGACAAGGAAACAACAGGCACTGCAGCCACTCCAACCCTGGCGACAGGCACTGCAGCTGCTCCAGCCCCGTGGCAGGCTGTACCAGGGAACTAACTGTGCCAGTATCAGCCACCCCTATACACAAGAAGGAATCTTGGAAGCGAAAGTCAGCTCATTTAGTAAGGGATGATGAAAAATCAGGGTCATCACTAGAACAGGAGGAGGAAGAGGCAGAACTCATAAACGAGGTGGTAACCACCTGATCCCTATCCCTGAGTGAGCTGTGAGATATGCAGAAAGATTTCAGCCTTCATGCAGGGGAGCACATTGTCACCTGGCTGCTCCGATGCTGGGATATCGGGGCCAGTAGCCTGGAATCAGCGGGCAGGGAAACCAAGCAGCTGAGATCCCTGTCCAGGGAAGGGGCATTGTTGAGGTGATTGGAAAAGGGACACAAGCCCTCAGCCTCTGGAGGTGACTCCTGTCAGGTGTGAAGGAAAGGTATCCTTTGAAGGAAGATGTTATATATCACCCAGGCAAGTGGACCACCATGGAGAGAGGTATCCAGTACCTGAGGGAATCAGCCATGCTGGAGGTGATTTATGATGACCTGGACAACAAGGAGTTCCAGATGAAGTTCAGTGCACATAAACCATGTTGCGGAAGTTTGTGCAGAGCATACCACCAGCATATGCCAACTCATTGGCAGTACTGACCTGGAAAGATGGAGAGGGGCCAACGGTGGATGACGTGGCTGGTCACCTCCAGCAATACAAAGAAAATCTGTCTTCCTCTCTTGTCTCAGCTGTGGAGAAACTGTCCCAGAAGGTCGAGCAACTGGAAGAGGATTCGTCCTGCTCCCCACCCATACAGACCTGTATCTCAGCTATTAGGAATAAGCGTTCCTCTGCTCAAGAGAGACGATATAGAGGGTACACACCATGAGGCACCCTGTGACTTTACCTGCATGACCGCAGAGACGACACAAGGAAGTGGGATGGAAAATCTACCTCAGTCCTAGAAGCATGAGTATGTGAGTTGCAAAGAAAAACAATCACAAAATGGGGTTCTAGGAAAATTGCTGCGCTAGTTTCCAGTGGGCAGTTCCCTAGACCAAGTAGAAGGCTGATCTTACTTCTGATCTTAATGAAGGGACTTCTGACTCTTATTTACAAGTGAGTAACAAATACTATGACCAGGACTAGAAGGGCCCTGCCTCCATCCAGGTGGAGGAAGCCTGTCCAGGTCCCTCTGGATGGTATCCACTGAAGTGTGCGGTCCACACTTCCCTCCACTGTGTGGACTGCACCACACAGCTTGGCATTGTCAGCAAACTTGCTGATAGTGCACTCGGTCCCACTGTCAGCGTCATGGACAATGGGATTGAGTTGCACCCTCAGCAAGTTTGCCAACACCAGGCTGTATGGTGTGGTCAAACACAGGACTTTGTGTTCCTCTCATGCAGAAATCCCCTTGTCATTCAACATTTTTTTTGCAAATACTGTCTTCAATGAAGCAGGATCCAGTGACACAATACTGTATCATAAATTTCTTCAGGATATTTACAATCATGTCTTCTATTCTTTCTCATTTTCCTTTATTCAGTTCTTCCATAATGTCACCCTACTCACCTCCCCTACTTGTTTAGTCTGGTCTCTGTTGTCTGATCTACCATACTTCTGGATTTTGTGTGTGGGAACAGTGATCACCTACTTTTCCAGGCACACAGAGCTACACCAGCCTCAACTGGAGAATCATAATCGTTACTATTATTAACACTGCCACACGCAGCAGAAATTCAAAGCAGGAGCAATCTCTTGGGTGACTGAGTTCAAGCTGAAACAGAAGCTTTAATGAAATGTGAAATGTTGCCTTTGGGTACATCATCAAACTTAATCATGCTGGAAAATGTAAGCTTGATCCCTCTCAGGCAGGAGAGTGAAGCCCGTAAAAAGCATCTGCCATTCAGAAAACAAAGCATGAGCTAGTTGTCTACAGTTCAGGAGACAATTACAGCACCCAAATTAGGAACAGGGTTTCAAGCTGTGACTGCCAGTCAGTCTCACACGGGAGAAGGAGAAATACTCAAGTCCTTCCCCTTTCCACCTCAGTAACCCTTCCTCCCGGCTGCACTGGATCTACTCTAGAGAGGGGAGACCCTCTCTAAAAGCAGAGGAGGGAGACAGCACCAAGGCTGGGTGCAGTGAGAGCCCCTCCTGTTTCTGAGAGCTTGTCTCATGCACTGCAGATGCTGAGTGAGGAAAGGTAAAGCTGCTCTCAGAGACCAGCTCAGTGATTGCCCTACAAGACTGACTCCTTCTTGCATCTGCCTCTGAATGCCAGTTTGATTATGCATAACTAACTTAAGGCAAGAGTTTCATGAGATGTAACTAAACTGCATATTTCTTGTTTTCTGGATACCTGACAAGCAGCCCCAGGGTCTATTTTGCTGAAGCACTGAGCATTTCCATCTGTGTTATATAATACAAAGTATTTCGAAAAGGCTTAGTCTTTAGCAGACATCTCTATGTGCCTCAGTTCCCAAGATGTGCTATGGGAATAAAAACAGTCCTTCATCTAACAGTATTTTTGTGAAACTAAATTAGTGTGTTAGAAAGTCTTATATTCCACGTGATGATTGCCATGGTAACACCACATGGAAATGATTAGTTTTTATTTTGAGAGAACCATATAGTAAATAAAGGACAAGGCCATAGTTTGAACAATGAATATAAAACAAAATACCGGCCAGTGTGCACAACACAATACGTCCATGTTGTGCACTGAATGAGGCAGTGCACCTCGGCAAAGAGAATACGCAATTACGTCATGAAACATTCAGTCATGCACACATGTCTTTTCAAGTGCTTTGCACTATAGTTTTCCCACTCTTTTGTCTTTCAATAACATTATTTATTTCTATGCATGCTCATACATACCTATATAGAAAAGTGTGTGTGCACCTATATAGGTACAAATATATATAAACACACATACATATATTTCTATGCATATATATATAGGAATACTTCATAAAATCTTTGCATTAATGACTTTTAACGTCAAAAATTACCTCCTTTTTTCTGGTTCTATAATATTGCTATTAGTATATTAAAAGCTTCCTATGCATGCAGTGGCATTTCTGGTTTTATGCATCAGCTCTGCTTTTTTCCAGGTGAGTTCTGAAAGCATTTCTTTTATTTTTTCCTATAACATTTTAGTAGTCAAATGGTGAGAAACAAACCTCACAATTTGCTGTTTTATGACACATACCACATTGAGATAATCTTTTATTAAAGCACTGTTGAAAACAAAGGTGAATTATTGTGTACTAATTTTTAAATGCAATAAAAAATTAAATTCCCATTTTTAAACTTGTTTGCTTCAGGGACCTGCTGGTTCTAAGTTTCACCAATCTTTCTGCTGATGTTGCATTACTCAGTTGAGTTAGGAATGACTCACATAAGGTAAAGGTATCTCCAAGTTATCACTGACATTTCAACAAAGCAGCGTTAGTTGGGAAGTCTTTAACAGGATCCTCTGTTCACATGATCTTACTGTCTGGCGGGTTCTGGGATTTGATGACAGGTTTTGTTCAAGTAAATGAGTAAACATATAAAAGCTTTTATTCACAACAGCCATAAATCTAGTGGATAGGGCAGAACATTCCCTCAGGGGAAAAGGACAGCAGCAGGAAACTCCCTCCCATTTGTGCAAAGTCAAATGAGAACTCATGAGGAATATTTTCCCAGCCTCAAAAATTTTCAAAATGGCAACTTGTTTATCATATGCTATAAGAAAAGCATAACAGGCTATCATTTAACTCAAAGTGTGCATAACTGACACTACTGTATTGCTTAACCATCTTCATGGCAATGCGTTCTTGCTAGCTAAACTTTGCTGACAAAGATGAAATTTGGTTCTCTCTTTTCTGAAGCTCTCTGAAAACTTCAGTTTAGATATCAAAACAACATCGTGCATCTATCTAACCACAGCTACAAAAAAATACATCTCCTGCCTTTTTCCATGCCTGCACTGGCATCCTTTCCATTTTTTGCAACAGATTCAAATTTCTTGACCTCATCTTCTTAATTCTTCAAGGATGGTGCTGTCTATAGCCTAGTCTCCAGTTCCGCCTCATCCTCCACATCTCTCCATCTCTACCTTCTGCTCAGTCACTTCCTCAACTAACTCTGCACCTTCTCCTGTCCTTTCTATCTGTTTTCTGTCGATACATGGAACAGACTCCTCGCCCCTCTCCATTAGATAATTTGCTGTTTCTCCATATTAGTTCCGTAAAAATTCACTGTCTTGCCTTCATGACTCTCCTTAGACTCCCAGGTTCATGATAAGCCCCTTATGATGGTCTGACTTCTATCTGTTCAAATGAGATCATCATCAGCTCAGAGCAGGGACTTCTCTGTCATGATACTAATCTCATGGGGGACATCATCCAGCATTAGCCAGTTTCTGGGCTAGTCACTCTGAGAGGATAGAGGAGAGTACCTGAGTATTGAGCGTGGGGTCAGGTCAATAATCTTGGAAGGAAAAGCCTGCCTTACCTCACTGACATAAATACAAATATTTCTCCTGTGCCTTGTTTCTCCAGACAGCACTTCCATGCTCTCCCTTGAGCAGGGACTGGCTTTGGGGGTCAGGTTGAGATCAGAGATGAACTAGAAAGACACGAGGAGATAGCAAAGGAGAGAAGCAGAGGTAGCTACAAGCAGGAGATGATTCTCCTGATGTGGACCAGATGGTTTCAACATTTGGCAGAACACTGTGGGGACAGAGAGATGATGAGGGCTCCTCCTAGAGACGTGCTAGGTATCTAGTGAACATGTTTAGTTTCATGTCAATGCAAACATTTTAAGGGAGTATGCTCCACCAAAGATAAATATGATGTATGTAAGAAAGCAGAGCTCCATGACCTTGTCTGATTCAACAAATTATCATCAGTTTTCCTTCCTTTTCCCCCTTCAGACATCTCCATGACAAGCTCTAGCAAATCTTATCCTGCTCCAATTCTGCCTCTCCTCCCCAAATCATCTTCCACAGGAAATGCTGGGGGTGGGAGGGACATGGAGTCAAATTAATTTGGAAAACAACTGCAAAGTCAGCATTTCAGAATATCCTGTCGCTGGCAGCTATTTATGCAGCAGGGGCTGGTAGGACGGAGGAGTGCCAGCTCCCTGAGTCCCCAGCCCCGGTGCTGCCAGGGGACAGGGACACGTGGGGCTGGGGCTTGGCACCGCGCAGCACAGCCACACACAGGGAGCAGGGCTTTTGTTCGGTTTCAGCCCTCAGCCAATTGCTCCTGGGGTACAGCTGCTTTCCTTGGAGCAGAAGAGGTGCTGCAGGGCCTGCTTGCTACTGCTCTGCTTTTGCCACCTCTCAAATAACTGTGCGCTCCTGCTCCACCTGCCAAAGGAGATTTTTACACCTCCTGTGCAGTCCCAGACCTCAGGTCACACAGAGCTTCTGAAGAGCAACTGAAGAACCCAGCTGAAAAACTAACAAATAGAAATCGAGGTAGGGAGGGGAAAAAAAAAAAAAAAAAAAAAGCTTCCAACAGCTTCTAAAATGGCATTTTTCAATAGAAAACTGTTGGTCAGAAGAAACTTCTGACCAGTTCCACTAAATTTACTTCTTTATGTTTCCCCAGCTGTAGAATAATTTTTTAATTATTATTTCTCTAAGAACAATATACAGAGCTTCAGCCAACAAGCAAACACCATAAAATACTTTCATTATTTCTGGAGAAAATTGTTGCATAGGTGTGCAAATTCAGAAACAAGGAAACATCCTTCTACCTCAAGAATTTAATCAAATCATTATAGCAACAGCTGTAAAGAACTCATATTATGGATGTTTCATAGAAGCACCTTCAAAAACTTGCATAATATCTTTGGTGTTTTCTTTATCCCTAAGGTACTTGAATTTTTCTAAAGATCAGCCTCTTCAAAAAAGCCTTATACAATTTACAAATGTACCTGGTCCAAATGGATTAGCTGTAGGTCTGCCTATCTAGCAAGAATAATAATCACATATTTCTACAGAAGACCTCATTCCAGATTGATCCTGACTATTACAAACTACAGAAAAACATACTCTACTTGTAGTTAATATGTTTTTTCAAGGTTTTCTTTCAAAAAAACCCAATTTCTTAACCTAAGATTGCAGGCTTCAGTGCACTGCAAGGCTCTCTACTTTTCTATTCAGGAAGAACAACTTTTCTCTTTTTTTTCTCTTTCCCAAAAGGATTTTCAGACCACCATTGTCCTGCTTCACTTGTCCATAATTACAAGTCTTCAGGAGTATCCTGTGAGATGACAGCTTTAAGCTAAGAGTGACGGGGAAGGGAGATGACAAACCACTACAAAGTGAGGTCATGGTGTCCTGGCTTGGCAAGCAAAGGGGGCAGGTTGACATGGACAAAAGAGACCTCATAATTGGCAAACCAGGGTTCAAGGGGGCCCACCTCAAGTATATGTACACAAAACCAGAAGTAGTTAGAGGACAGGATGATGGGGGAAGCTCTCACACCCTTTCCAGGGAATCAAGAAGATTTGGCAACTCTCCAAAACGCATGGATTTTATGAAGGGGAAATCACGCCTGACCAAGCTAGTAGCCTTCTACAAGGAGATGACTGACTCAGTGGATGAGGGGAGAGCCATGGATGCTGTTTATCTTGACTTCAGCAAGGCTTTGGACAATCTTTCCCATAGCTGCTTCCTTCAAGAAAAGCTAAGGAATGACAGACTTGGAAAATGGACAACAGTGAGGTAGACTGAATGTTGGCTGAACTGCCAGGCTCACAGGGCAGTCAACAACCTGTTCCTGGATCTGCTGAACACATCTAGTGGTTTGGTTTTGGTTTGTTGGTTTGTTGTCTGGTTTTGGGGGTTTTTCTTTTTAATGGTTTGGGTTGGAAGGGACCTTAAAGAGCATCTAGTTCCAACCCCCCTNAGTAGAGGGGAAGAATGCCCTCCCTTGACCTGGTCACGCTGCTTTTGATGCAGTCCAGAATACGGTCGGCTTTGTGGGCTGCAAGCACACGTTGCCAGTTCATGTGGAGCTTTTCATCAACCAACACCCTGAAGTCCTTCTCCTCAGGGCAGCTCTCAATCCATTCTCCACCAGCCTGTAGTTGTGCTTGGGATTGCACTGACCCATGTGCAGGACTTTGCACTTGGCGTTGTTGAGCATGAGGTTTGCACAGGCCCACCTCTCAAGCTTGCCAAGGTCCATCTGGATGGCATCCCTTCCCTCCAGCATGTTGATCACATCACACAGCTTGGTGTTGTCAGCAAACTTGCTGAGGGTGCACTCAATCCCACTGTCCATGTCAATGACAAAGATGTTAAACAGTGCCGGTCCCAGTACCAACCCCTGAAGAACACCACTCATCACTTTCTCCACTTGGACATCGAGCTGCTGACCGCAACTCTTTGACCATGACCATCCAGCACATTCCTTATTCACTGAGTGGTTCATCTGTCAAGTCCATGTCTCTCCAATTTAGAGATAAGGATGTCATGCTGGACAGTGTCAAATACTTTGCACAAGTCCAGGTAGATGACATCAGTTGCTCTTCCTTTGTCCACCAATGCTGTAATCCCATCGTAGAAGACCACCAAATTTTTCAGACACAATTTGCCCTTAGTGAAGCCATGTTGGCTGTCACCAGTCACCTCCTTATTTTCCATGTGCCTGAGCGTAGTTTCCAGGAGGATCTGCTCCATGATCTTGCCAGGAACAGAGGTGCAACTGACTGGCCTGTAGTTTCCCAGGTCTTTCTTTTTTCCCTTTTTAAAAATGGGGATACCATTTAAAAATGGTATTACGCATACATACATTGCACACATATGTTATACAATGAGTACATATATCATACATACACATGCAGACATGGAAAGTCCTGTACTTCCAATTTCCCAGCGCAGAAACAAATAAGCATCTGGGACAAAATGCAGCTGGCTCCAGGTAAACCCAATAGGTGTATCATGGGAGGATGGCAAAATAATTTACAGCATCGTTAACTGGAGAAGTAAAATAGCATTTATCAGGCAGAAGCATTTTAAATCAACAGGTTTCATTAATTTGCATCCATATATCTTAGATAGTTTTGATGAGGAGAAATATGACTTATTGATATTAAATTTTAATACATCTTGACATATGAGGGCACTAAAGGTCTGCAAAAGTTTTACCAATACTAAAAAAAGGCAAGCAGGTGGTCTGACAGAATTCAATGGCAGTTTGTCTGTTGTTAATCCCAGGCAAAAAAATAGCAAGTTCTACAGGGGATCTGATTAATACAGAAGAACAATAATAGCAAAATATCAGTCTGCATGGCTTTAAAGGAACCAGATCTCATCAAGTGAATTAGATTTTCTTTCATGATCAGACTATGAACGTGATTTACACAGGCAGAAGCAAAAATATAAGAGTTTATAAGGCATCCACTTTGCTACTATTTAATATTGCTAAATAAAAAATAGTACTCTAGCATGTCAATTAAACAGTCCAGCTAAAAAGTGGGTGCAAAATCTGCTAGCTGACAATTGGACAATAATTCTCAAATGTACATATTTCTGTAAAGCTTCTTTAGTGATTAATATTGATTCACAGATGTTCTTCATACTCAGTGAAAGGACAAGCATGAGCCCCACTTTATTTTTTGCCAGCATCTGTCTGGAGAGGGTCCAGCCCATGGCTCAAAGTAGCAAATATGCCCTTGCCCTTCACTGTGCTTCCAGGAAAGGCCATGATTTACCATATTCCTGTTGTCTAAGATCACACCGACTATTAATGTTTCTTTTCTGAGATGCCCTTCTTTTCCCTGAACTATAATCCTTGCAGATCTGTCTATTAATATAGCTTCACAAAAGGAGTTTATTTTTTATCGACTTGATTTTTTCTGCTGATTTCAACAGGCTGTGGATCAATATCCAGTGCATTTCCTGGGCACTTACTGCCCTTTCTTGTCCCATTTCTTTCACGCACAGGTCGGCAACGTGTGCAGCTGTACTTGTTGGCTGCAGTTCTGTAGCAGGCCACGTCAGACAGCATCTCTGCTCTCAGCAAATGTAAACTCAGGAAAGTACTCTAAGAGAGGGCCCTTCACAGTGTCACTCTGCCTGACACGCAGTCCCAAATAACTTAAATACTTGGCCAGTCAAAAGAAACCTGGTGACAAAATGTCTTCATCCACTCCACTGACTTCTAGGAGAAGACAACACAAACCAACAGAAAAGCTGTCTTGTAAATACAGAAAGTGTTTGTGTATAATGTATTCTTCCTCCTCTGCTTCTAAATCATAGGAAAGCAAATATTGGAAAATAGAGTTGGTTATATCGGAGTTGATGAGAGTTTCTGAAAACAACTTCGGGTTCAAGCTTGAGGAAACTATAAGAAGTATTACACCAGCATGACTGAAAAAGCAATGTCATCTCCACTGCACTGGCTACACAATTTCATAGTTGTTTAAGCAATAGCTTACAGACAACTTTTCTGCCACCAGAAGACAACATTATCAGGACATCTTAAACCATGACAGCAGCATACAGCGTGCCATAGACAGTGGACATGAGTGTGTTTTGCACAGCATTCATTGGTCTTTGAGAAAAGAAATGCCCCAAATTAGTCACTTTATTGCATATTGTGCCATCAGCTTACTGCAAGTTCATCATGCACTGAGAGTCTGTCCCAACCCAGAACTGCCACCAGTAGCTCACCATAGGCAAACCCCAGCAGGAGCATGGAAAGTACCAGCTGACACACCAGCCAGCCCACGAAGCCAGCGTGCAAAGGCAGGTGAAGGTTCAGGGTGGCAGAGGAAGAGGTGTTTATCGCCATTGCGCTGAACCCAGACGTACACACAGCCACAGCCCCCAGCGCAACTAGTGCAGGGTGCTCTGGTGCACTCCTGAAGAAATCCAGATGCAGCTCTGAAGTTATTTAAAGAGAAAAAAAAAAAATCTCAGCAGCAGGGGTTTGGGCAGCAAGCAGTGTTTTCCTTCCATCACCCGACCGATGCGTTGCTCCATGGGTCTCTTCCCCTCTCTGCCCTGGTGCCAGCCTGCAGCTGCCAAACCAAACCTCCCGCCTGCTCACCCGCTCCATCCTGCACCAAGACCAGCCAGCGAGGGGTCTGCCGTGCCATGTGGCTTAGGCACAGCATCAGAGAGTGCCACACACACCTGTAAGCCTCAGGTCCCCCTCTAAGATCCCACAGCCCAGAGTACCCTGCCGACGCAAAGCGGGTGCCTCCAAGCCGACAGCGGGGAGCCAGCCAAGGAACCCCTGGGAAAGAGGGCATGGCTGGCACCCGGCCCTCCCCGGCTTTCCCCGTGATCCTGAAAGCATGTCCCCATTCTCCAGTTACTACTCAGGAGTGGCTTCCCCGGGGGGGCTGTGAATGGAGTTGGGGGGACGGGTGGCCCCTGCTCAGTTTGGGGGCATTTCTACGGTGGCTAATTTATCTTTCTCTTTAGCTGTTGTTTTTATTTCGTGGATGCCGCACTCAGACACCTAACTTTTGCCAGGCACCATGGAACAAGCCTAAAGCAGACTCATACCATCCCTCCTTTGTTTCCTTGACTTAGAAAAATTTCTTACAGGAACAGTCCATATTCCACAGAATTTTCTCCCATAACTTTAATCAGGAATGGTACATAATTGGCTCAAGGTAGTGATGTATATTTTTGCACTTTCCTTGGTCCTGGGTGGCTCCTAAAAAAAGTTGAATCTGAAATTTGAGCACTTCCTTTTCTGATGTAATTTGAGAAAGTTGTAAATAATTGGACTGTATCTGTCGTGATGACATGAACTACCTCTGTTAGTATAGTCATACATACAATGACTGTCTTCAGTAACTCTGTAAGTAGCGATGTAGGAAAAGTCAGAGGTTTTATAATGAACAGCATGAACTAGTCAATGAAAGAATAGTTGATTGTCTCCAAATTACCTGTGAAATTTTCTTGTCCTTTTAAAGGTTCTTTCACTACAGTCCATAAAATAAATTAATCCAAGTCTTTCCCCAAGTAACACTTTAAAAGTGATCCACAAACTCACCAAATCAAAGCTTGTCATATTCTTCAAAGTCAACACAAACATACAGCCTTTTAGCTTTAAAATTATTGTATAGTTACGTATGTGAAGGAGCTTAATCACAGTAAATTCAATTCAGTAGACATTTCACTTTATAACAAAGCCAAAGTACACTCTATAAACGCAACTCAAAGGAACACCTTGCACCAATATGCCTGATACTAAATTTAATTAAAGATTTCAGCTAAACACCTTTTCCTGTGATTAACTGATCTTGGGTCCTGAACTGAGACTTCAGCTTCCAGAAAAACTCCAGACACTGATTCTGGTAAATACGTAATTAACTCAACCTGCAGCTAGTTCGGGTAGGGGTGCCCAAGCTGCAGGAGGGCCAGGGAGCCCCTGGAGGGTACAGGCACTCCCACCCTCCGGTCCCAGCGGAGCCCCAGCTGTGTGGAGGGAAGGTCCATTTCCAGGGCTTGGATAGGGAAAACCAGGGTGCACAGGTCTGAGTCTCCCAGATTCCCAATATAGACATACCAAATGCAAGGAATGAGCATCTCCCCAGGTACCAGGTACCCACCTTCATCTGTCAGAGCCCAGAGGACACCAGAAGGCTGGCTCTGATTTATTGTTTAATCTCTTAATTTCACTCAGGTTTCCATTCCATTTGGGAGAGATTGGGGCTGTAACTGCAATAAGGCAAAAAGACTCAACAATTGTCTCACCACAAATTTACACCCCCGATGTTTTTGCCACACTAAAGACAAAGAGAAAAGCTTAGCGCAATAATAGAAATTAGCAGTGAGCAGGACAGATTAAAACCTAAAAGTATAGTTATTTTGTCTCAAGACAATAACATGAAGTGACATTTATAGATCTCCCCAAGGAATTTTTATATCTGTAAATCAAGCATTTACGTTCTCAGTGCAGCTGGATGCAGGATTTGACTATTTTATATGGCTAAATCACATTTTTTGCAGACATTAAACTGAGGCCAATGACTAAATTTCCACCCACAGTTACAGCAAAATAAATACAAGACAAAGTTTTTTGAACTAACTCTTTTTTACTATTTATTTATCTGTCACTTCTAATGCATTTCATACTCACATCCAGGTTTCTTAGTGGTATGGAAAACAAGTCCTGAGCCTGAAGCCATTTCTTTTATTCTCTTAAAAAATGTAACTTAAACTTAGGTATTAATGTCATATCAATCTGTGCTCTGACACTATTGTCCCCCACCTCCCCTGGCTTGGTATCTTAAACCTTTGCCCCTGAATGATTTATTGCTGGGCCTGATGATGCTGCAGGGTCTCCTCAGCCCACCATAGCAGGGGACAATCACTTTTCAGGTCAGAGATGGACTCTCCTTTGCAGAGCCTCCACCCCACGTCCCACTCCAAGTGTGTCTCGGGGACGGACACTGCCAAGAAACAAAATAATTCAATGGAGATGGTTTTATAAAACCTGTTTACCTCATTGTGCTGCCTCTTCTTTGACAATCCTAATAAGTATTGCATGGGAAAAACTGATGGAATCTTCTCCCACGCCAGCACAAAATGGCCATAAATCCCCTCCATAATCACAGAGTAATGAGAAAGACGCTAAGAGGAGTTAACACAGGCTAAGTGGGAACACTTCTGAGAAACCCCCTCTTTAAAAAATATCTAGCACTGGGAAAAAACAGACTTACTGGGGATTTACATAGATAAAATGTAAATTCAATTAGTATTTCTCTGGTTCCTCTCAGTTTTGTGTTTTCAACAGCATTTTTAAATCCTATTATGGTTAAGAACAGACTGCTTTTACCTCCCGAACTCACCCAGCCTAGTCCAGTGGACAACCTAAAAGCAGACCTTTCTCTAGTTCTTACAAACACTTACAAACCTTTCCCTAAATGTTCTGACCATAGTCATCTTTCATTTGAAGCTAGTGAGATTATATTAAATAGGACAATGGGCTTAGGTTACTGATTTTTACTCCTTTCAGCTGGCTTATGGACTCTCCTTCACTTTAAAGTCCCCAAAACTTGCAGCTTGTCTGCCCTGCAGAGGGGACCTTGATGGTCTGTAGATTGGCATGTGGTGCAGGGGCACCACCTCACTAAGCTTTTGCATGGATGTGAGAGTGAGAGAAAACTCCAAAGGAAAATAAATTTCTTGAGAAGACAACAAAATGATAAAGACGTGCAGATGATTAAATCCACACTGATTTTTAAAATAAGAGTTCCAAACTAAAAAAGTTATAAATCCAAGGGTGCAAGCATCTCCTCTGTTTGGAGGTGGATTAGGCACAGCCTACCCCAATGTGCCCATTGTTACTGTCTGGGTCTGGACAGACGACAGGGAATTTCTCTGCTGGGATGATCTGTGCCCTGTGGAGGAACCTCCTTCCACAAAGCCAGATCCGACAGCAAAGCTGCCCTCAGACCCACGGCACTTTGTCAGCAGCTGGCCGGGGCTCAGCAGCCCGATGGCTCAGAGACCACAGGTTACAGCGCAGACATGGCCTCACTCTGTACCCACTCACATCCTTCTG
Organism: Aramus guarauna; assembly: GCA_013400195.1. NCBI lineage: Eukaryota > Metazoa > Chordata > Aves > Gruiformes > Aramidae > Aramus > Aramus guarauna. The sequence continues at coordinate 296,352 of VXBL01005756.1, read as the reverse complement.
GAGCTGGGACTGGGATACAGATGCAAATGCCTATTTACTTTCTCCCACCCATCCCCACGTACACGGCACTGACTGACAGCCGTCATTCAGATCCAGTCAGACACCTTCGCTCAAGCGAAGCCAAATGACTTGGTGGTTTTTCCTTAAACCAAGCACCTCTGCTAGTAAAAGGCAATTCACAGTGTTCTTACTTGGTCCACTGCCTACTTGGCTCTTTATCCAACTGAGCCTCAGACGACAGAGCTGATGCACTCATGTTAATTGTACTACATATCACTTATACATCCACAAACTCAAGATACCAGATGGCTCCTCCTCACCCCTGTAACCTCGGGCTCCCCTGGGTCTCTGCCCGAGCTTGTACCTCCCTTTATTGAAATCACTGAGATAAAAGAGACTACAGTTTTACAGTAGTAGTGAACAGACTCCTGAAGTTAAGGAACAAGGAACTTTACAAAACTGTACCCAAGCCCACCAAGGCGGCATGGAGACAGCAGGGTGGCCGGGTAGCAGCCTTGTGGGGCTCTGCGGGCTCCCGCCATGCTCATCTGCTTCATCACTTGTGAGGAGCACAGGAGGAAGATGTATCCCCCAAAATAAAACTGACTTTTTGTCAAAAAAAATTGTAAGTCTGTAAATTTTGGCTGAAGACCTGTGACTCTACGGTGTCCTTCACATGGCAGTTTTGATACGTTTTTCCCGCCAGGCCTATAGATAGCCAAGCTCCCATCTATTTGCTGTCATTAAAAATGTAACTGTTATTTTTAGATTAATTTAAGCACTAACCTCAATGCTCAGCAGGGGAGGGTATTGTGCCCACCTACCGAAAAGCCCAGTATTTTGTGCATTATGTGCCAAAGGCATCCTGTCACAGGACCGACAGCTTCCACTTAGCCCATGGAGTGCTCCCTAACGGCAGTGCCAGCCTTCCGATTTCCAGCACCTCCTAGACCCTTCAGCACCAATATTTCACTGTACCAGCTCAGAATTCCCACCAAACAAAATGTTTTTTGTGGGTTTTTTTTTTTGTTTTTTTTTTTTGCAGAGGTGTTTACGCGCACCATCATTTTCTAAAGCAGGGAGAGCATAAAGACAGCCCCGGACACGCTCTCTCTTTTAAGATAGATCCCCACCGAACATATTTGTAACACCAAACTATTTGCTAATCCTCATTGCCAGGGCCAAGCCGTTGTGAAATTATTTCACCTCGATAATATCTGTGCATCTCGAGGAATTAAAGTGCTTGTTTGATATACACTGTGGCAAAGCAGTCATTTGTACTATAGGTCACACCTGATATATTTATTTTTTTTTAAATCCTCTAAATAAAAGGTGGTTTAGAATGATAAGCACTAATCAATCATTCAGTTTCATTAGAATGAAGGAGTTATTTCTGATTCTGCCTTTTAATTATTAATTAAAAAGGACAAAGGAAGTGGAGACAAATTGTTTAATCATCTAAAAAGATATTAGCGAAAGAATGTGAAGCAAAATCTGAACAATTACATAGCTGGATTCCTTAAAATATATCACTAGAAAATAGGGTGTGTATTGTCTTCTGATTGCAGTTTTCTAATAAGAAATAAGTTATTAAAATTGTAATATCTAACAGGCTTTGTATCAAAATATTCTTTTATATTACTTGGACCTTCTCAGCTTTTGTACTCTGGTCTGCTGAATTCTGTTCTGTTTAATTCTTGGCACTTTAGTGGACTGTCAAACAATATGGCTGGATCAGAATTAAATCAAAGCCCTAGAAAGGTTTGCAAAATACTTAACTTTGCAATAATGCAGGACCTTATTGAATATTATGAGGCAAAAATAGTTGCAAACATAAAATGAATCTGTGGTCATAGGCAGGAGACATACAAAATGAAGCCTTCTTTTCTAAAGACTTAGTTTTGTACTTGTGTTTCTGTGCTGAGTTCTCAATTTCATAACTCATGTATTTACTTTTGTAACCAAAAAAAAACCCCATAGAAAAAGATTGCTTCTATTTTATATCTGCGTGTTTGAAAAAATTAATTGGGTTTTGCCATTTTTTATCTGCCCCTACATATATATCATAAAATAGCTGAGACCTGCAAACAACTACGGCATTTTCCTGTATATCTCATAGTTGCCCCATCCCTGGTTCAGTTTAACAGCTTTGTCAGAATTTTGTTGTCAACTCAGTGTTGAAAGTAAACATGAAATTACAATCTGAAAAAAGGGCTAAGGGGAAAATAGAAAAAGAAGTTGGGAAGAAATTATTTTATAAAGAAAATTATTTCTTGTCCATTTATAAATTTGTATGTACCATATTCAGAATAGTCATGAAACAACTTCCTAAAAGTGATCTCTGCTGGCACTGGCAATTAAACTGTTTCCTGATTTTCAAAGGCAAAAAAAACCATATTAGCTGTTTCCTGAATTCCCAGCCAGTGAAAATTTACAAAAGGTTTACCTAAGCCTAGTACTGGCAGCCTGAACTGTGCTATAATATTAACCAAGATTCAGGAGTTGCCATCTCAGAACAATGTGTCCCTGTGTTAGTTTACGGGCAATGACGTCAGAAACAGAGGTGACTGAAGTGCCAGCTGACCTGATTACCGCTGCAGTTAACAGCGTCCGGCCATAAGGCTCGCCTGCAGGGAGAAGTCAGCGCGCACAAAAAGGTGCGTCCCCATTCATAGCACGTATGCATCACCTCCCGCATCAGGGCTTTCCACACCATGTAGCTCCAGGTGACTTGGAGCATCAAATGCCATCTTGAACTGGAGCACTGAGACCCAAACCTGTGTTTCTGTACGAGGTCCGGGAAAAGAGGTGCAAGGAGGGAGAGGTTGATGTCTTCTCTGTGCTTATGCGTGGGTGCATGGTGAACTCAGAAGTCCTGGTCTGCCAACTGCTCTGACCAGAACCTGGTCAAAGGGTGCTGTAACGCCTGCCTAAGAAACATCTTGTTACTTTTGCATGAAAACCCAGGTGCATAAGAGGAAGAAGGATCTGGCATGCACCCAAGCACAAGAAGAGTTAAGCACAAGAGACATCAAGCCACTGCAAAGCTAACCTGTCCCACCTTAGGAACTAGGAAGTGCTTCCCATATCTATACTGTAAATGCAAGTTCTGAGCACTTACAGAAGATTACCCACCCCACACATTGCCATTACACAATCTCCATCCAAAGCTCCATCTAAGCAAGCCCCACATCTGATGGGAGCCAATGACAGATGCCTCTGGAAGCTATAAAGACAATCAGCCTCCAGAAACCTCTGGTGCAGGGGTTTCCTGATCCAGTGTCAGTACCTGTGAAGGTAACATCTTTCATTCATTTGTCTTCTATTAATCTGTCCTAGTACTTTTGGAATACACGCAAACTGTTATTGCCTTTTTAGCAAACTCCAAAGCTTCACTATAAATTGTATGCAGACAACTGCTTTTTGTTTATTTTGAACTTGCCACCTGCTGATTTTATTTGCTAGGTCTTGGTTTGGAAGAAACACGACAGCTGTTCCCTCTTCAACCTTTCCATGTCACTCCAGCTGCTATAGACCCTTTTCATGTTCTTTTCTCCCCAAGAGAGTTAACTTAAGAGTCTGTGTGAGCTGGCACAGGCAGGATGCAGGAACAACCACAAAACCACGGATAAAATGCAGAGTAAATTTATCTTCATTATGTTGGCAACCAGGGCATCCTTGAAGCCGTACCCAGGTAGAGGCACACGAGTGGGGACGCAGGCATCGCAGAGCTTGTCAATGCTAGAGGATCACCGAACCTGCTGTTTTCTCTGGTATTTCAAGGATTTGGAGAGAGACTGTTTACAGTCGTGTAGTGACAGGACAAGGGGGAATGGGTTTAAGCTGAAGGAGGGGAGATTTAGATTAGATGTTAGGAAGAAATTCTTCTTGATGAAAGTGGTGAGGCACTGGAGCAGGTTGCCCAGAGAAGCTGTAGATGTCCCCTCCCTGGCAGTGTTCAAGGCCAGGTTGGATGCGGCTTTGGGCAACCTGGTCTAGTGGAAGGTGTCCCTGCCCATAGCGGGGGGGTTGGAACTAGATGATCTTTAAGGTCCCTTCCAACCCAAACCATTCTGTGATTCTGTGATTCACGCAACCACAGTTTACTGCTGCGCTTCGATCTTTCCCACAGCAGGGCAGGAATCTCAAGCATGTTTGATAGGGTGCTTCTAAGTCTATCACAGGCCTATGTTATCAAAACACAGATGTTCCACTTGTTGAACACACAAGGTTAAACAACAATTAGTATGATATATGTGTTTTTCTACACCTCAGCTGCAAGTCACTTGAGCGTATTGATAATCCTCCTCACCAATCTTCCATTATTTTGCCACAGAGTCTTAATCTATTTATTTGCTCCCCCATGGAAGCCATTCCCTAGCTTGATTCATCTTTGCCTTCTTTCTTTGTATCTTCTTTATTTGTAGCTTGCATCAGCTCTGGTCCTACTATGAAAATGAGATGAACATTGATGCTACTGGACTGCATAGCTCCCCGTTCTTCCCACTGCCTCACCACCAGGGGTTTTGCTTGGGCTTGAAGAAAGTCTGGGAGTAACTTTACTGTTTTCTTGGGGGGCGTGGTGCCTGGTTTCATCTGTCAGATTGCCTACAGAGAGAGGATCGTGATGTTTTCCCTGCCACTCCAGCACTTGCCCCCAAGACCCATCGCCCATCCAAGAAGCAGACAGCAGCCACAGCTGCCTCTGTGCTGTGCTGCTTCTGGATGGACTCTACAAAAGTGCCTCAGTGACTTTGGTTACCACAGGTTGAACACCCTGGAAATGTCCAGTGCAAGCACACTTGTACCTTCTGTTTTACTGTTTCACGTTTGGTGTCTGTGCTGCATCAGAGTTGCAGAGAACTCAGTGCAGTTACTTTTATGAGGGAAGATTCATCGTCACGAGCCCCTCTTCCCTTAGTGCTAAACATAAAATATCCCCAAAGGCATTCCATGGCGCTGCATGGAGTAAACACAACAACATGCAATATGCAGAAAAAAGGAGATGCATGAAAACCACAGAAGCTCTGACGGAGAGTACGTGCTCTAGGGGTTTCCTCATGGAAAGCAAACACTTCGGTCCTGGGATACAAGGGGAGCCCAGCACAGGGCCCTCCTGCCACTGTGCATCCTGGGCTGATGCAACACGGGTAGGTAACAACTGACATCAAAGCAGGAGAATACTGTGTGCAAAATACGCTCAGGGTTAAAAACACAAACAAAACCCCCAGCAACAACAAAACCAAACCCAACCCCCCCAACACATTTCCTGGAAAGCACCGCGGGCAGGCTGGAAGTACAGCCCCGCGCCGCCTGCCCGAGGGAGCCCCTCCCGGGCGGTCACCGCCTTCCCGGGCAGCCGCCAGCCCGCCGAGACGCGGCGGGAGGCGGTGGCACCGCACCGGCAGGAGGAGACCGCGCCGCGCCCGGCGCTTTGGCGCCCCCTGCCGGCCGGCCCCGCGAAACGGCCGCACCCGCTAGCGCCCGCCCCGCGGCACACGCGTTACCGAGGCGACGAGGCAGCCGGCCCCGCCCCGCGGCAGCGCGGCCCGGTCAGCGCGGTCCCGCCGGGCGGGAGGGGGGTAGCGCAGCCCACGGGCCCGGCGGGTACCCGGGGCCTGCCGGGGCCCGACACGCCCCGGGGTTTCAGGAGTTAAACCCCGGAGGCCGGGCTGTGGGAGAGAGCGGCGGCCTTTTGGCGGGCGGCCCCGGCAACCGAGCAGGGCCTTTCAGCCTGTTTTGACTAAGAGCTGAAACCACTGGGTGAAAACCGGGCGGCCTTCCCTGCCGTCACCCCCCTGGGATCCGAATGAGTGGAATGGAGGCACTTGGCAGTCCTCCGCAGTTGACAGAAGGAAGAGGTGTACCTGGAAAAACTCGGGTTTTATAACAAAGCTTTGCTGGCCTCAAAGCTGAGCTTGGTATTTGATTCCGAGGGCTTGTTTTTGTTAGACGGTCTTGTCTGCGAGCCACCTGCCAAGGACAGTCTTCTGCAAAAATAAAACCCAAAAATGTCAGACCGTATGAGGCTGGGGAAAAGCTTAAGCAATGTAGAAAAGCACGTGGAAAATAAATAAATGCGTGCAAGCCTGTTTTATACTGGTCTTCCCAGCTTTCTCTCTGAGAATTGCCTTAGAAATACTTACCGGGGTATGTCTGCTCATGTGTGATTTCTACACACGCACTCGCACACACAAAGCTAAAATTTGAAATTATGAAGCAAAAGAGTTTTCTTTAACAAAAGAACTATCCCCTTCTTTACGTGAGTGACATCCCCTGTGCAGTACAGTGTCATTTACACTGCTCCATAGAAACATTTATTAGAGCACGCTGTAAAGTAAGAACTTCTGGTCAATGAATATAGAACGTGTCGGCAAAACCTGTGTCCGCTGAAAGCCAAGGACGCCTTTCTTCCCTCAGTTTGAACTCATTTTGTGAAGAGCTGCAAAATGAAGCGCAGACTGCCTTTATGGATGAGATCAATACCCAGCCTGGAAACGGGTACCCTTTTGTAAGTAACTTCTGTTCTCTGTACGGTCACGCAATCCGAAATCCCCCAGAGCAGCTCTCCCGTGCCGCTGGATTATGGCCGCTGGCTTCGGGGTGGGTAACGGGGCTCCTGCAGGGCGTGCTCCGGAGGGAGCAGCACAACACAAACCCGAAGTCACCGGAAAGGTTTCTGATTCACCGATTGTAACTGTAAAATAGCTCCTGTATTTCAGGTTTAGGTGTAGTAAATATAAACCTAGCTGCAGTGGCTGCATTTAGGAAGGATCTAAGTCAAAAGTAGAATTGGTGTACGTGTGACATCTTGGTAACTCCCTGATTACGTACAGCTCGATGCAGTTTGCCAGAGGCTCATCTGCAGTCACAACACCAAATACGTCTACGGCAGCATTTCTGGTGTGAACCACCACTGCGGAGATTAAAAGAGACAAACAGGGAACATCAGTGTGTGTCTCAAGACCCCAGAGGAAGGCACAGTTTCACTCCCATGGAAACTTGTTTCGTACTGGCGTGCCCTGCCAATTTATTGTCACTACCAAAGTTATTTCCATTCTCTTTTCTGTCATTGCAGACAGACAGACCTCTCCTGTTGGGAAGGGTTCCAGCACCTCAAGCCATCTGAAGTGTCCTTGGATATCCCATCTGGCCTCCACTGCAGCTCCAGAGCAGCCAGTGTCTCCTATGGAACCTGCGTGAGATACCTCAGATGTGCCAGGACATTTCCAAGGGCTCTGATGCCTCTGTGTCGGTAAATTAATCCCTTGCTAAAGGCTTCCGTGCACTCAGAACTTGATTTGCCCTGCCGAACTCCAGGCACCCTCCAAGGGAGCTCAGGTAAGGTAAGAAGTGCAGGTTTCTTGTGCTCTCTGTGTAATTAATAGAGGCAACTCAGTTTTCCTCAGAGCCATTTAAGGTCTGGCTCGAGCTTTTGATGTGCATGCCTTTTCCTGATGAGATGGGGAGCACAGAGTAACTACACTTACAAGTTAAAAGACTCAGCAGGTCAGAATTTAAACTTTTTTATTATAATTTTTTTCCCTATTTGATGAGGCCAGCATAACATTCTGGCTGCTCAGATGGTTATTTGTTAAGCCTGAGCACTGTTCACAAATTCAGAAAGTAAGCTACAAGGACTTTAGGGCACCTGCAGATGGAAACCTCTGCATGAGCACAGGTTCAGTGCTGGAGGAGCACCACTGATGCAGATTCCTTATTTTACTGACTTATCGCTAATACAAAATAATCTTGTTCTGTACAGAGTCATGAGCTACAAGCAGTATTATCCTATCCTGAAGTATGCAAGTTTAGAAAACGTAAGGCTAGCTTTCTGACCTTTGCATGTGGAAAGTATTGGCTGGATTCTCTGCTGCAACTTATCTGCAGAGTTTTCCAAGTCATCTTATTTCCTACTAACTTAATTAAAGCTAAGTGTAAAAAACGCTGCCTGTTGTTATTTATGTTGGGGCAGCAGCTGCTCAAAAGAGAACTATCTCACTATTTCCTATATCATTTTTATGCAGTAAAAGACTAAGATTAAGTGATAGGTCTAACCTGGTCAGAGCACTGTTTTGAGCAAAAAAAAAGTAATTATTTTGCTCTGGTTTAATATTGGAAAAATTCTAATGATTTTTCTTACATGGTCTCCAGATGTAATGAATGTGTGTTTATTTTATCTCACTTATTCTCAGCAAATTCTTTCTTTTTGCCCACAAGGAAAAGGACCCATACATCAAAACTTCCTTATCCACTGCAATTGCCTGTCAGCGCTGAATGCCGGCTTTACACAGTGACTTTAGTTTTCTTTCTGTCAGGCAGGGACCTTCCACCATAGCCTTCACAGCTCTCTCTCAGTCGAGCCACAAAATGTGGTGATCTGCTTACTTTGGTCTCTTACCTTTGCATTTCATTATAAATTGCTCAGTGTGCACAGCTACCCTCGCCACTCTATTTTCATTGGTTTCAGAGCAAAAAAAGCCATCAGTTTTCTGTTCCTCTGCCTTCTCCCTCACAGTATGTGTTCTTCTTACATCCACAGAATCTTACTCTTCACAGAATCACGGAATGGTTTAGGTCGGAAGGGACCTTAAAGATCACTAGACCAGGTTGCCCAAAGCCCCATCCAACCTGGCCTTGAACACTTCCAGGGAGGGGGCATCCACAACTTCTCTAGGCAGTCTGTTCCAATGCCTCACCACTTTCATCAAGAAGAATTTCTTCCTAACATCTAATCTAAATCTACCCTCCTTCTGCTTAAGGCCATTACCCCTTGTCCTGTCACTACATGCCCTCGTAAACAGTCCCTCTCCAGATTTCCTGTAGGCCCCTTCAGGTACTGGTATTACTGTAAGGTCTCCCTGGAGCCTTCTCTTTTCCAAGCTGAACAACCCCAACTCTCTCAGCCTGTCTTCATAGGAGAGGTGCTCCAGCCCTCTGATCATCTTTGTGGCCTCCTCTGGACTCACTTCAACAGCTCCATGTCCTTCTTGTACTGGGAACCCCAGAGCTGGATGCAGTACTCCAGGTGGGATGTCACGAGAGTGGAGTAGAGGGGGAGAATGCCCTCCCTTGACCTGCTGGTCACGCTGCTTTTGATGCATCCCAGGACACAGCTGGCTTTCTGGGCTGCAAGTGCATATTGCCAGCTCATGTTGAGTTTCTCATCAACCAACAGCCCCAAGTCTTTCTCCTCAGGGCTGCATATTCTTAATACTTTCAGGTCAGGAATTACACTTATTCCAAAGAAACGCTTGACAACACTGCAACCTACTTCTCCTGTTGGAATTTGATTCTTCTATGTTAAAAAGAGGTCTTTCCCCAAGTGCAAGATAGAAAATCCATCATCACTTTTATTATACACTGAGCACCACACCCCAGCACAACTCTGATGTACCCAGCCTCATATCACATTTTAGACTTGGCCTGCAGTGGATGTTTCAGATGCTCCAGGAATCAGTGTGAGATGAGAGCAGTTAAAGAGTGACTTCTCTTTCATACCTTCCCACCTTCTGGAAGTTTGATGTTTAGGATCTTCCTGAACTGGATCTTACATTTGGAGTTTGCCTTACGGTTAGCAGCGCCTAAAAAGCCATGATTATGTCTTGTCCTTTGTTGAACACACTTGTATTTCTGGCATTCACAATGCATGATGGCAATGAGTCCACTATATGGTGGCAATGATTCTTACAATTTAATCACATACACAAAATTTTTTTCCTGTTTATATTAAGACAGCTGCTTGCAGATTACTCTGGAAGCCACTTAACAAACAATGAGCAAGGATTCATCTCCATGACATTAACAGTTAATCACAGATCTTATTATTACACCCTTGTTTTTCTAACCTAGAGAGTTTCTTTCCCTTTAGTTTACCTAACATGTTAGTCATTCTTGTCACACTTCTTTGTACTACTTCTTGTCCTACTGTGACCCGTCATAGGTAGAGTGGCCAGAGCTGCATGCAGTGTTCAAGATGCAGGCACACCATTTGTATCTACATTATTTGTTGGTCCCATGAACTCTTTGGTAGGCTTCTTAGTAGTGATGTGTTTGAAAAGCTGTTATTTGTTCTTTTAACTTTAGCATGTTTCTTCTGAAAGCTTTTTTTAAACATAAGCTACAAATGATTGAGCCAAGTCACTAGGGGTTATTTTCTCTTAAATTATTTTTTTCCATTGCAACACAGCTTCAACCTTTATTTTTTTATTGGAGTCTCCTCTTAAATTTCAAAACAATTCAAAGAGAAGACAACTGCCATGCACTTAATCTGCAATCAGAGCATGCCTTCAGTAATGGAAATAATACTTTCAAGAAAAGAGGATGTTATTAAACATTTGTGATTTATGCCTATAGTCTATTTTGCAGCATCCAGGAAGTTCAAAGCACATTACCTACGTTAGTGGTTTTTTTCACAGTACTCATATCCTGCTTCAGACCAGCAAAATGCTGCCAGATAGCATTCCTTCTCACCTTCTTTGTCACATCAATCTCACAGGAGTTGGAAGCAGTATGTCAGGGCCATTAGAGAGGTGCAGAGCTTCTGCAGTGGTTTGCTACATGTCTGCTGAAGCAGTGTAAGTTTGAACTTTCTCCTTTATACACCAGAGTCTCTTCAAGTTTCAAAAGCATCTATAAGCGGGGAATGTTGGCAATGTTCTCTTTTTTTTTCCCCACATATTCTAACACAAGTATATTTTTTATTCTCCCAATGTCATCTTTACAGTCTTTCTCTTGTATATCTTTCATGTATGGGAATTCTGTAATTAGGCCTCTCACACCTTCATCAACTTTCTCGTGTGACATTCCAACTATCATCATAGGAATGTTGCATACTAGAACTTTTTGTGCACATAAATCTCTCCTTAAGTTTGAACAGTGATTCAATTACTGAATCATTACTAGGCTTAGTCCAGTAATACTCTTGTCTTACCGGGGAAAGACAATGATTTTTTTTTTTTCTCTGTAGGGAACTCATAGTTTGAGTTCACTTTCCTTGCTTTTAGTTTAAGATACAGTGTTACAAAACCTAATTTAGTCTATTAATAGATCTCTGGAAAGTGGTAAACACTTTTTAACTGTGATGGTGGTTGAACACTGGAGTAGGTTGCCCAGAGAGGTTGTGGAGTCTCCATCTGTGGAGATATTCAGAATGTGACAGGACATGGTCCTGGACAACCTGCTGTAGGTGACTCTGCTTGAGCACATGATCTTGGGAATTCCCTTCCAACCTCAATGATTCTGTAATTCTGTGATCTGTCTCCATTGATTTTATCCAAAGTTGAAACACTACCCAAAAAAAGTGCCATTGTCATTGCTCAGGACTAGGCAGCTGAATTTCAAGTGCATCTAGGCCTATGCTGTGGACACTGGATTCTACTTTAAGTTCCTAGTTTAGGCAGAGATTCAGAAAAAAGATCACCACACTGCAATTTTAGTACTTATTTGAAGAACCTAACTTCTACAGAATGGATATTCTGTATGCTAAAGGCTTATTTTTTTGCCATTGTCACATTACTTTTTAGTCACCTTTCAATTTTGGAAGTAGGGAAAAATAAAATTACGTGAAGAAGTTCTAAGGATTTTTTATTTTAAGTTTGAAGAGAACAATCCTATCCTCCTATTTAATTTCTGGCCCACTCATTCAATTTACTATTATGACATGAAGAACTCACATGCATTTCCCCATGCATTAGAGACTTGTTGCAGAAACTTGACTTTACAAAGAAAAATGATATTATTGTTTGCTGTTGGTCTGTAGTTCTGTAACCGAGATGATGTCACCACTTTTGTAACAAATAATCCACTGCAATGAAATAGTTCACTGCAATGAACTTGAGGGGTGGTGGTGTTAATTAAAGACTTAGTATATACTGTGCACACTTTTCTACAGAAAGGGGAATAATCAGTTCTTAGAAAGGTAGAGTTCTTGTAGTGCAATGTAGTAATGCCTTCAGGCCCTGGTCCCTGCTCTGTTGTAGTAAGTATTATAAAAACTCCCACACAATAACAAAGATGATCACTGGAGAGCTTTAGAATTTAGATAAACACCCCAAAATGCATACATGCGCTTATCCATTCCAAAGAACAGGAACTGGAGCAAGCATGGCAGGTGGCCAGCATGGATCAACATGGAACTCCTGACTGAGCTCAGACACAAAGAAGAACCCAGGAGATGGAAGCAGCGACAGGCTGTTTGAGAGGAACACAAAGATTCTGCCTGCACATGTGAGAGTAGAGTTTGCACAGCCAAAGCTCAGCCAGAGGTGAAACTAGCAAGGGAGGTGAAGGGCAGCAAGAAAGGGGTTTCTGATTAGATTGGCAGCAAAAGACAAGTCAAGGTAAGGAGAACATAGGCCCATTGCTCAAGGGGGAAGGGGACCTCACGACCAGAGACATGAGAAGGGAAAAGGTACTCAATGCTTTTTCTGCCTGTTTTCTCTGTTAAGGCTGGTCCTTGGGCTCCCCTCATCCCCCAAGCCTGCTAGCACAGTCTGGAAGTGAAGCAGGATCCACAGTAGAGGAAGGGAGAGCTAGGGATCACTTAACCCACTTCAAACATACACCAGAAATCAGTCAGTCGGGATAGGACAACAGGTAGCAGACACAAGATGGAACATGGGAAATTCCAACCAGGTATTAGGGGGAAAAAATCACCCTAAGAGTGGTTAAATACTGGAACACGTTGCCCAGAGAGGTTGTGGGATCTTCATATTTGGAGGTGTTCAAGTCTCAAATAAAAGAGTTGCTCTTGAGCAACCTGATCTAATTAGACGTGCTGTTAGCAGGGAGCTGGACTAGATGAGTGCTGGAGATCGTCTATGATTCTATGAACTTTACCTTGTTTTATAGCCCCATGTAATGAACACCTGTGTCTCTCTAATTTACGTGCACCATGACAAAATGTAACTAGAACAACTAGAATAGATGAGAGAGAATAAGGTCTATAGTGAAGGTTCTCAGAAAATACATGCTAAAGCATCAAAATATATGTAATACCATGCGCGCGCACACAAATATCTTCTAAAGACTTAAGCTTTTTACACTGGCTTTATATAAACCTGAATGGAGTCTAGTCTCTTAGAATCATAGAATCATAGAATCATAGAATCATCTCGGTTGGAAAAGACCTTTAAGATCATCAAGTCCAACAGACTCAGCAGGATGGTCTGACCAGAGGAGTCACAAGGAGCTTCTAGTACCTCTTTAGGTTTCTGATAAAGGTAAAGGCTGATAAGAGACAGTACCAGTTGGGACTGCTATTTCTGGATGGTTTGTACAAAACAGGATCATGATTTTCTCTGAAGACCAGGACAAATCAGGACTCTATTTTACTGGATCATCCTGCAATCTTGGTCAGGAAGAACGAGAGCCCATGCTTATGAGACTACCTACGGGCTCAGTTTGATTACTTTCAAGTAAGCTGGAAACCTAACTAGCTCTACACAGACCAGTCACTGACTGGAGTTTCCAGATGAAGCTGTGGGCATTTACATGATGAACTACATCATATTGATAGTTACAACCTTCATGAAAAGCATAGTGGGCTTGGACATTCAAAACAAGCCGCAGTTGGGAGATCTTGAATTTTAATCATCTGCCATTACTTCTTTCTTGTCTTCCAAATGCACACATGTACACCCAGTCTCATCTCACCTTTCATTCTTCCTTCCTTGCTCACTACAATGTTGAATTCATGTTGAGTTCTGCATCCCAATGAGCTAATACTTTCATTAAAACCACCTCAGGTTCTGTTCAAGGGAATCTACAGAGATTAGGGTGAGGTTAAAAGGAACTTTACCATGTTACTGCATTTAGTGTTTTAGTATTGTATCTTTTCTGTATCAGGTGGGGAGGAGGGGAAAGCAGATATTCTTTCAGTCTCAGAAACTTCTTCATATAGCTTTGACTTTATTATCCCATTGTGTATAGGCAGTGGAGTAGTGCGCTCTGCTTTAACCCACTAGAGACAGGCGTCAGAATGTCTTGGTATCATGCTTTTCAGGTTCCAGCATCTTCATGTCAATGATCGTTCTGCCAACATTTGCACAACATCCAACATAACAGATTTCAAGCAAGAGTTCTTGAGATGGTAGTTTAAATAATTGCATGTTAATTGTGCATTACCTTAGTGATCCTTAAATAATTGGAAAGACTTATGGAAACTGTTGCATGCAATCAGCTGAAATTTAGAATCAAGTTATGCATCAAAATTTCCATCTTGCAACTTGGAGTACCGTACAGTGCATGTAAACATGCCATGTGTTTTGTAGAGAAGCATCAATACAATGTAGTGTTAGTGTATTTTTTCATAAGTATATTCCATAACAGAGACCAGTAATGAAGCCAAAATGTTTTTTCATGTTAATGAAACATGGCTGATTAGAAAGTTTTAAATACATGCCAGAATTCACAGTAAAAAGAAAATAATAATCTAAGTAGTTTAGAGGATCTTTTACTGCCCAATTAAGGATTTTCCAAGTGGAAAGTAAAATGCCTTTAGTTGTACTGTTTTGTTATTTCCAGATGTCTAATACACTGAACCCTGCACTGCCACGTCAGTAGTACTCAGGCTGTGGAAACATGTTGTCATTTATTTATATTACTGTAGCATCATAAACTGGGTCAAATAATTTGAGTTCACCAAAATGAGATTTACAAATTGAAGACATACTCTTGGAAAAAGAAAACAAAAGAAAGAAATGCAGTTTCATAACATCAGAGATTACATGTCTTTTAAAGACCGCTTCTCATAGTCTGGAGTATCATTCCTGGAATAGATATTAAGTGTAGTTTAACCAAGCTACTTTTTATTTGGAATATTCAGTTGGATTCTCTTAATACCCTACACCCTACATATTCCTTCTTATTTATTTGAAACAAGACTGTTTGGGCAATAACTGGCTGACTACCAGCCCCAAATATACAGCCACAAAAATCTTACTTATGGTGGTTGGGAACCATCAGCTGTAAATATGGAACATAGGCCCCTGGAATCAGTTTAATATCCTTGTAAATTCTGTGTGTTTAACTAAAAAATCGTTTGTTTTCACAGTTGTTTTATTCTTAGAGAGGAAATAGAATGAACCTTTGAAGATATTAGCCATCTATCACATGGAAAATGTTCTATTGTCATTGCTGCATTTCAGCTTTGCACCAGGCAAGCTGCCAACTAATCTCTAAGCATGCACTAATTTTGAAAACAAAAGAGACTATACCAATACTCACATTTCAGAATATTCAAATGATGATAAAACTATGAGATTCCCATGCTCAAAAGCTTTTCATAGAAAAATAATATAGCAAATTGTGGCAGATGCACCCGCCCTGACAAAGCCCGCAGGAAAACCTTCCCGCCACAGTTTGAATTATGCCCGCAGGGCATTGGCAGTTTCAGTTGACGGGAGACAAAGCTGAGGTCTTTGGCCAATAGGGACCTACGTGACCATATACGACCACAGGTCAGATTCGAATTGGGTAGAAATGGAGTTCCGCGAGGGGGCCATCTTGAGTCGGTCTCCCTCAGGGCAGCGGGTCTGCGGTCGGAGGCTCTCCCCATGGGTTGGCACACCACCCATGGCTCATCTTCTGTACGGATTGAGAGACCTCATCTTACATGGCTGAGTGATTTTGCACATTTTGGGTCATCAACCATAAACCTTAGGAGCTCTTAAGTCAGCGGTGTAGTACTGCTTTCCCGACCAACATACTGAACCTGTGAATTGTTAATGTCTGTTGGAGCCAGAGTGGTTTCAGTTAAAACAAAACTTAGTTTCTCCCCTTCCATCTTGTAAAATAAATATTTTTGTTTGATTGTTAACTGGACTGTCCTAGCTTGTGTGGTTCTGTGACACAAATACAAGAGGATAAATTCATAACAATATCTATTTTCATATGTGGTTTCTACTCTGAAAAAGGAATAAAGCATTGTCCATCTTTTGCTTAAAAATGGCTGTACTGAAAACTCATACCTGAATGATTTAAAGGAGTTAAAACCTGACTAGTATTTGCAATTTGGACTTCATCCTATTTGCAGTTTACACTACAGATCCAGCGCTCACAGCACAACTAAGAAGACACAAGTCAAGCCTGGGGCAAAATTAATTAATTTTATCTACAAAGGCGAGGAACTCCAAGCCACAGAGAACACAGTGTCTACCTGTGACCTTGCTAGTAGAGCAGTACTTAATGGTATTAAAGCGTATGCACTGAGTTCAAAGCAGTCTATGCAAACAGTCTTGGAAATGTTTTCATCTTCCAAGAAACAGTAAATATTCAAATGCCCTCCTCCTCCCCCCAGCACTGATACTGAGAATTCAAATATTTTTTTTGTATAGGTTTACAGTTTGACTTGACTTTAAGATCCAATGTCCATTTGCAAAAACGATCCTTCAGACTTTAGTTATCTTTTCAGGCCCATCTCCTCTGTGATTTGTTACTGCCAGCTAATCTAACCAATGCTGACAAAGGAGATTTAACCTGGTAATTAAATGTGGTAATATCTGCCAGCACAGATCTACAATCTTTGTAGATTGTAGCTCTACACTCCAGCTGTACACTCAGCCCCCAGATTCCCATAGACTCTTCCTTTCTGCTCACAGACTTGGATGTGGTTGTCAGAGCAGAGGTGCCACCATCAAAGTTTGAGGCTTTCATCAAAGCCATTAAATTTCCATGACATTTAGCCACTGGCATTCTCAAGTAGAATTGTTGTACCTCACCCTGGGGGCTCTTTCTGACATAATAGCCCTAATACAGTGACAACATCCAGGCTTGCAGCCAAAATTAATACTCTTTAAAGAATCACAGACTACTCTAATGTTTGTTAATCTTAGTGCAGAAGATTTTTCATTTTAGTATCTACCTTTATAGGTCTGCTGGGCTGGGTCCATGTTGCTGTTTGAAGGGATTGCATTCCTAATAAACCTGGAGTGAGAGGGAAGGCTAAAGAGCATGTACGTACTCTCTCTCCACCCCTAATTCCAAAGACTACAGGGTATGACAAGAAACTCCCTGTGCTCAGAGAATTCAGTCTCCCCCAAGAGCATTAGCTACCCCCTCTCTCACAGTCCCTCTACAGGGCCAGTGATATTTTTCCTCAAACTACTTCCCACCTTCCCACCATTCTTCTACCATAGGCCCCCACTATAAGGATAGTCCTCAGGTTCTCTCTAGCAGAGAGAAACCACCTGCTTTTAGCAACTTGTTACCTCCAATTGTTAAGGACTAGTCAAGCATAGAAGAAAAGAGGAATTTTTTCTCTCCCTTAACTTTGTAACATACCCTATCAAAAACGTAATTTCCTCCTATAGCTAAATATATGTTTGGAAAGAAGTTCTAAAACATGGTGGTTCTGAACTGATGATGGTTTCTGCTCACTGTATTAATGCTTGGTCAAAGGGCAAGACAGCAAAGAAGAAACCCATCGAGTTTTTAACTGATTTCATTACACATGTTACTACAGAGCTGATCTACTGAAACAGAAGCAGAGATGAGAAATACCACACCTAGTTGCTACAGAATAGATGCCAGGTTCCAGAAACACTGCTGTACTGACAATTTTAACATTTTTATTGACATTATTCTATTTTTACTGACAGAAACTCAAACAATTCACACTACTTAATTTAAAATGTACTTACATAACTCAACTTGGTTTTGTTCATTACATGATCATTCACAAGGTGAATGCCAATAAGAATGAAAAACATAAGATCAGGCCCATATATTAAAAAATTAAAGCTCCAAAGATTATATGAAACGCTATATATTTTCTTGGAAAAAATGTTCATTTATAGTGAATTGTGAAATAGATGGTGGTAGAGTAAAAATCTGATCATGAAACACCTTGACTGTGAAAATTAAATACAAAACAGACCATTGTTCTTGCATGTCAGTATCTACCTTACTTGTATAAAAATCAGGCCCTGAGAGTACACAGAACCTTATATATGTGTTGAAATAAGTCGGTGTTACCTTGCCTTATAAGGAATATAGAAAAAAGAGCTGATTCTGGAAAATTAACCTAAGGTGAAGAAAAGGTATTTTTCCAAAATATAATGATGGAAATGGCAGGTATATGGCTTTTTAAAAGAAAATTTGCTGAAATTTGTTGGCAATTCAGATATGCAGAGAGCACAGAAAAAACACATTCAAAAGTCAGCATTACACTCCTTTTTATAATTTTTTCCACTGGCTCTGAGATTGCATAAGAGGCAGTTGAATAAAAGCTGACAAACAGTAAACTTCATCCATTTTCTGAAAAACCTATTCTTCTTAGGGCCATCTTAGTCGAGCAGGAACACTACAAATGCTGACATTTCATAATAAAAATCAGTAACTGTATTATGGAAATAAAAAGTTTTAAGACTGAACTGTTCAAGTGAAAATAAAAGGTATTTATGATGAAGTGATACATTATCCCACATAACTGCAAGAAGAGCTATATTTTTATTTTCATAGGTTACTGGAAATATGGATTATAGGTTCTCCGAATTTTCATTGAAACTGATTTAATTTTGACTAGTTTATTGTTCATTGTCCAGGTATCCCAGTGAATCCCAGTTGCAAGAAATCTACCTGTGTAGCGATGGACACCGTTAAGATTTGCAAGGCCACACTGGCTGAACCACCATCCAGTGTTATCACTGAAGTTACTGCAGCTCTTGACAAGCTGTTCTTTGATAGTGCACGTTGGCCTGCACCCATCATTATCAACATCGAATGTGCTGAAAGGCATTGAGTTCTGGTTATCTTCTTTTTTATAGCCTCTAAATGCATCACCTAAGTACAACAGATAAAACAGAAGGATGAAAGATTTCTTCATGGAGAAACATAACATTTCTTATTTGTTGCATACCTCACAAGTTTTTCCTAATGAGCTGGCAAGGTGTTAAAGATGTAGGAAAGAAAAAGTGTAAAATACTGAGAAGCACGGAAGAAGTTGAAATTCAATGAAACATCTTTATATTGTTGTTGCTTTTAGTGACATGCACCAGCTACGAAAGTCCTCAAAGACAGTGGAAGAAAAGATAAAAACCAAAAAGGGTTGTTAACTTCAGATTTTCCAGTGACATTCCCAAAGCCCCAGAGTGAGTCATCGGATAAAATGGAATTGTTAAAACACAAAGGTCAGTGATTACTGGTTCTGTCATCTTACTAAAGAAATAATGCTTCTTACAAATACAGGTAGAGTAAAGCACCAACACATTTAGACAATAACTATTACATTGGTAATAAGAAACATTCTTGAATATTAGTAAGCATGCAGGAAAAGAAAAAAAAAAGAAAAAAAGCAGTAAGACAGTGCAATACTTAACACAAATCTTTGCACATTTGGTAGAGCTATGATATTAAGGGAGGTCTGGAACTGTAAATTAATTTGTGTCCATATATCAGCCAGTAACTGTTATACTATAGGCCTAATTTGTTCCAGTTGGTTTCTCTCTCTGTCCTTTGTATGCCACTGTCTGGGCACTTCTGGACTAACCAAAGCAACAACATTAGGAAGACTTCTAATATCAGCAAATTTGGGATGAGATAATGGACATCTAAAGAATTGGACCACTAGACAGATATGCACAAACACACACAAAATCACTTATGTATTTTATATATATATTCTGTGGACTTGAATCCATTAAAGTTCCTTGATTTTCTTTATTCATTTTCTTTATTAAAAGAGTTTTTATTCTTTCATTCCATTAACTACCTTGAAGCCATAGAATAAAATGATTTCTTACTATGAAAAGATTCATGTTGGAATAACCAATCACTACCTCATTAACGATTTATCTGTATAAGTGTTAATTAAGCACCAAATAGAGAAAAACAGTTAGGAAATAAACATTTTTAAAGTTATCTTAATTAAGTATTACTGCATTTTTTCACATTAAGAGAGGGAGCGGCTATCTTTAAATACTTTAAAGGAGGTTCTTACCAGCGTTTCCTGAATAACGCCCCAAATGGATCTTAAAAGAACATGCTTCATCCTCTATCCAAAACCCATCATATGATGCATAGGCATGCTTGTCATTTTCTGATTCCAAATCCACATGAAGACTGAAACTAGTGGCTTTTTGATTGACTATGTGAAAAATCTTCCTCAGTCCAAGCCAAAATTCCCCTAAAACAGAAATATAATATAGAGTAAATAAATTTCTAGAAAGGGAAAGTGTAAAAGAAAAAATATTTTTTCTAGAAGATTCTTCTAGTTTTTCTATTTTTCTTCCTGAACCAGGTGGAATAGAAGTTATATGATAGGTTTATATTCCTTTGAAAGACTAACTAAGGTACAGAGGAATCTTCCTACTTCATTAGGAGATCCATGGAAAGAATGATCATCATGATGTGCACATCATCTTTTTTCCCTGAGACATTTATAGAAAATTGTCCATATAATAGCTTTGAAGCCTTCACTTTCAGTATAACTTAGAAGACCACAAAAACTGGATGTGCTAAAGATCCACTTGATTAAACAGAATTCAGTGGAGTTCCTAAGGGCAATACTGAGAAATGCTAAATGTTAGCATTCTATGAAATGTAACAAAACTCAAACCCTATTTTTGAGATTTGCTGCCTCTGTAAATCACACTTTATTCCATGAAAGGTTAAGCCATATACGCTGCGCTTTTTTGTATAGTTGAAAAGTTGTGTACTTTCATTGCAATCCCAGATAAACTCCTGAAAAAGCAACTAGTTTTAGATTTGCTGGATGAAAGGTGGCAGTAAAAAAGTAATATCAAAGTTGTGTTGGTATTAGCTACTGAAATATTACCATTCTCTTTGTAACTTTGCATGCCCTATAGTGAAATATTACTGATTTTTCTCCACTTTAAGGACATATATTTGTAAATGTGATTAAAACCAAGTCTTTTTTTTTTTTTTTTTAAATCTGAAAAAAATGAGAAATACAATTTAGAAATTATTTCAGGAAGAAAATATCACATTTTAAACACCTCTTGTGACACTGAGGATGGGCAGTGGCTAAAGACTCTAGCATGTTGATGGTCATTATTGAGAAGATCACACAATACATTTGATGAAATAAAACTTTTAATTATAAATAAGACTTTTAAGAAACAAGAACTTTATTCTCTATACTACTAAAAATCCCACACAAGTTGGTGGCATGTAGCTCACATAAAGACAGCAGAAACATTGTGTCCAAAGTGCTTTAAAGTACTTAAAATTAATACCAGAAAGGTCACCAAATCCATCCAGATATTCAGACCATGTTCTCTGAAATGGAATGATTCCATCAGTTCTTTTCTGAACTACAGTCCATCCACCTCCTTGAAAATCCATGTCACACAAAACCTAAAATAGACATAGAAATGATTAAGCATTCTTGAAGCAGCTGTTACGAAGAAAACATTTTAATTAAATAAAGGTGAAATATTCAGAGTTTTGCTAAGAAACATACCTTCCAAATATCTTAACAAAAAGCTCAAAGAAAATAAAAAATTAAGCTGTAGTATTTTCTTATATGCTCTTGTTGGACTGCTTGATTTGCATATTTCCTCAACCAGTAGAAACTATTGTGTGCAAATGTCTGCTCATATCAGGTATAATAAATAAGCTTTGATAAAAGTTACTGTGTGTTAACAATAGCATGAAGTGGAAGCAACATGCAATGACATGTATTAAACATGCAAAATATTACAGATATAGGCACTAATACTGAATATACCTTTATTTCAGCAAAGCAAAATAGACACAGCTTCTAATGTACTCTCCCTCACCATCATACCTGCTTCCCCAGAAATACTGTGTCTGTGATGTCTGAGAGATGCAGAGCCCTTAATAAAGGTGAGGAAATGGAAAAAGTGATAGCGATAATCTAGTAAATAATAATTTATGCTGTAGCCACAAAAAAACTCTACATAAGAAGGGGCCCCAATCCAGGGAAGTCCCAATGTGAAGATTTAACAGCCTGCAACTGAGCAGTCCCACCGAATAAGATCAACTCTCAAATTTATGAGTCTTTATGAGTCTTCACTAAACTTTGTGCCCAACGGCATATCAAATGGCAGTGGTTCCAGCTGCCCTCTGTTGTGCTACAGAACGTCACATTATGTGGCACATGTTCTCCTTAGCCCATTTAACTTTAGACATGCGATCGAGTTCCCTAAATTAGGCATCTTAACTACCCTTGTCTTCCCTGTAATCCACCTTATATGGAGAAATGTGCATTTGTAGCCTGGCTCTGGGAAACCAAGATCTAAATCACCCTCTGCAGAGGTCAGTCATCTCCACTGCAGACAGACCCCTGGCTGCTCTCTAGGGATTTCAACTAAGTGCCTAAAGTTAAGTGGAACGTATCCAGATCACTCTGGGTATTTTTCAAGTATGTCCCCAGTGCCAGAGCTTCACCAGTTCCATCAGGGATTACAAAATCTAGGCATCCTAATGTAGAAACATGTGTATTGCATATTTAGACACTGCACCACCTAAGCTGTTCAAAGTAGTTCTAGGGGATACTATGCTTAATTAGTGTTTAAAAACAGAGGCTTGTTGGTAAGCATCTCTCAATGCAATTAGTATTGGGAGAATTAACCCGGAAAGTGCTTATAGCTATGAAGCCATTAAGCTACTTGTGATAACAAAAGTAAGTTCAGAATATAATGTTGGCTATCAGTAACTCATAACAGGAAGCAGATGCAAAAGTGATGGAGTAAAGTAGGAATTTTTTGTTCATGTTACAAGGAATGTACTCATTAAATGTACTCATTAAAATAAAAAATAAAATAAAATAAAATAAAATAAAATAAAATAAAATAAAATATACTCATTAAAAATAATCCCATTGCCTCATCCGCTGTCTTGAGAAGATGATTGCACGCTTGGCTACTCCTCTCACTATGAGTCAGAAATACAAAGAGGAGCCCAACTGGTCACAACATCAATCTTCAGTCCAATATAAATCAGTGGGAGTGTTGATAATTCTCAGAAGGACCAGATTTGGTTCTACATGAAAGGTCATCAACCCATTAGATATGGCACCAAAACATACACCAGCTAAGTGAAAATGTGAGACAGATACACAAAAAGCAGTCATTGCTGTGTAGCTTCTTAATCCTTTATATGCTGGAAATGATGCAATTTTCTTTCTTAAAGCCTGGTAATAGTTAATCCACTTAACAGCTCATTCTGTGTTTTATACCATGCAAGGTATGAGGGGCATGACTGTGCCAGGTACAATTTAAATTAAATGAGCAGGAGGATGCTTCTACTGAATATTACTTTCCTTTCCACCTTTGGTGTAAGAGGTATATTCCAGACAACTGTTTAGTTTGTCTGACCCACCTTAGAAGTATCATTGATCTAAATTTACTCATTGAAAAACATATCAGAAAGTGATCATGACTCAGTTTTCCAGAAGTGGAATTGGTTTTGCCTCATGTTTGAATGCTCAGACAAAAGCCCATTTGGGACTAATTTTCTGAGATGACGAGAACCTGACCGTACCACTGAAACTGGATATTCTTAGAGCTCCTGGAATTCAGGTTTCAATTAGCCCTAGTTAAGCACCAAACTCTACAGTCTATTTTGAAAACATGAGGATTCAAACATGAAGACATGAGAACAGGATCAAGTTGTCTAAATAATCTTCTTCATGTCTGGTATCTTTATGCAAATGATTCTAAAGACATTTTGGTTTAGTTTCAGTTACACTTAAAGGGCGGTTTATTGCTGAAAAGATCCTTATTGAAATAAATAGTTTCATGCTGGTTTTGTTTTCTGTTTTTTTAGTTTCTTACTATGGTTTTCTGCCTCTTTGTATTTTTCTTATTTTGCCAGTCTGCAGAACTTCCAGAACTCTTGGCTATTAGCCCTTTAAAATGCCTTACAATTTCTTGTTTATGTTTTGATATCTTGGTATTTTTGTTCATCTATCATTTCTCTTACACCCTTTTTATACTTCAACACATGGAATAATTTGCATTGAACAGTTTTCCTTAAAATAACATTCTTTATGGAACACACATACTTTAGATATTTTTCTCTGATAACTTTTTGGTACTACCTTTTCTGTTCTGTGTAACACCTACCAGGCAAGAAATGAGACACTCATGAAATGAGTGTAGACATTTCTTCTCATTAATCATTGTAACTTGTGCTTTTAATCAAATTATTATGGGTTTTCCTTTTTTTTTTTTTTTTTTGTTCTCCTTAAGGAACCTTTCCACTCACATAACTGATTCTCAGATTCTGGCAATAAGTTTAAATGTGGAAAAGTGTTAAAAATACTTTTGGAGTGAAAGGAACGTTATAATTTCAGATTTATTCACCAGAAGCTATAAGTGAACTGAGAAATCACTTTTCTCACATAGATTAGTCATACCATCTCTCAGGAAAAGTCATTTGGGTGAGGTATGAATATTTCTTCAGTGGAATCCCCCACAGTCCAGAAGAAATTCTAGAACAGATGCATTTTGTGCTATGGTTCATCCTGGGGTGAGGCAAACAGCATTTTCTTCATACTATAAATATGGTTGTTCTGTGAACACTTCTACCTGTCTTTGCCTTTCTTTTACTTGGAAGGAAGCTGCCAATGAGTTACAGATCTTTTCCCTGAGCTCACTGCATCATATAGACAGAATTACAGGGTTTTCTATCAGGAGTCTGCAGAACCAAGTTCATTTTTTCTTTTGAGATGCCAGCATACTTCTGAAGCCTTTTCATAACTAGTTTGAGTTCTTTTCTTGTAGCATTTTGTAGGGTTCCAATTGGCTAGAGATAAAGGGATTCATCCTTCCTTTGTTATATATAAAGGAAGACTATAAAGATAGATATTAAATTTTGCTATTTATTAGCTGGCTTAAACTCCACATTTTTTCTCCAAAAGCTAATGCCCCCAGCATGTACTGCAAAATTAAAGGTTTGAAAGTGCCATATCTATCTTTCCACTAGTATAACGACTTCCCTAAGTAGAACAGCCTGAAATGGAAATAAACAGGCAAAACAAAGTATTCCTTGTGTTTGCATGGTTCTGAATGTCCTGACCCTGAGAAAATTAACCCAAAACTCTCTTATCCTAGGTGAGCACTCTAACTCTGAGCAATCATAGAAAATGCAGGTGGTGACAAGAAGCACCTGAATTTCACCCTTTTTTCTCTGTCTTAAGAATGTATATCCTGCAAACTGGATATGAAGACAAAACTAAAAGTTTAGATGCCTCTCTGCCTCAAGACTTAGTTATAATGATGCTCAGACAAGAGCTAGGCACCCACTCCTCAAGCTAATTTACATCTGCACCTGTATTTAGATGCCTATATAGTATCATTGTCCAAGCTATAGGCATCAATAGAGTCACCTCTTGAGAAGGCGGTGGTATACAGTCATTCACCAGAATAATGGAAAAAGCCAAAGGTCACATTTTAGGAGCCAAATAGATCAGTCACTTGGCTGCTCAGTTTTCCATCTCTAAAATAGAAAAGAACAGCACTTCTCAATGTCCAAAACGGGTGCTGGAAAAATATCTTGGGTTTTCCTCTTTGGTACATTTTTCACCATATATGAAAACTGATGATGGGATCTCATGACAGAGATTAAATTTCTTTGTAGAAAGTGAGAAACTCATCAAAATTATAGTAATGGCAGACACATTTGGATGATTTAATACATTTCTTACTCATCTGTTGAGAAATTGTCAAGGAAAACACTTTGAATCTATTAAATATATTCTAAGTGCATATTCTCAAACAAATTGTGACTATCCTGAGAGATAAATTTATTACCTCAAAAGCAAAATTTGATCCTTCTGGATGGATAATGTAGAGACCAGTTGGAGTTTTTGAAACTGAACCAATGGTATCTTTAATATCAGTGCAATCCAACCCTAGAAAACAAAGTATTTTATGAAGTTCATTAGCCAGATATGTTAAAAAAAACCAAATACAGCTTAAGCACAGAGTATTACTTTTCTTGGTAACGTATGAATGATCCCAAATAGCATTTTACTGTCATGCAAACTTTAAAATCATGTTTTGTCATGAATCCTCTGAACTCCATTAAGCTCAGAAAGAAACATGAATTATATTGTATACAGAAAGTTCTTTCTAATCTTAACTGGTATGATACAGAAAATAAAAAATATGTATCTGGGGTTTATTTTACAGATTTTATATGAGTAACACTTGTACTGAGTAAAAGACATATTATCTAGGAAAGGATGTCTTTTCCCTGCAAATATCTGTATTTATACTTGGAAAAGCATTTATAACATAATGTATACATTAAAAATCCATTGCTTCTAAGTGTTAAGCCAGGTTTGTGTTAAACACACTCAAGCAAGCAGTTTCTGTGGCCAGTAGGACTGCTTAGAGGTAGTTTCCTTTAGTTGGGATGGACACTACAAAGAAGATTAACAGTGTACAAGTAACTTCCATCTCATTTGAATAAGGATATTGTAAATGCTGAACACACTTTATTTCATTACAAAAGAAAGCGCTGTTTAGCAATGTCAGACCACTTATGAACAGCATGTCCAGAATTATTGGCTGTAAATGATTTAAAGTAGTCTTTATGATGACATTCTTAAACAATTCACAAATTCTCCACAGTTTATATGTGCATATTAACACAGAATAAATACTGTAAATGTTACAATTGCTTACCTTTGCTTTAATTAGTTCTTTGTCAAGATACAAAGATAAAAACAGAAGAGGTCAAGACTAAATGCAAAAAATACTTGCCATGAGATTGAACTGTTTTGTAAGGAAGTGGATCCAAATGCTTTCTCAGAACTTCTGCGTTCAAAAGAAGGAGTCTGTTCATGAGTTCATTTACCTGCAAATTCAAATAAAAGATCTTTATATAGGTTGCAACGAGAAATTTTACAGCCTAAAGTTGTTCTTTTTGACATCTAGTAAATATAATCTGAAGTTCATTTTTGTGATGTGTTACTGATTCGTACCTTCATTAGGTTAATTGGTCCGATTTTTTACTTTTTGTATCTACAATCGTTCTTAGGCAAAATTCCTTTTAAGAAAAGTCCTTCATTTGGTTTAAGGCTTTTAACTGTACTGAGTGCACAGTATTTGTAAACTATCAGAGTTAATGATAATGTAATATGTAATCTACACAAATATGACGGGACTGCAGGTAGGAACCAATGTGGAGGAGTGGTCTGTCATTTGCCCTACTGCCACATATGCCACTAAGTGAGGGACCAGATGGTGCTAATCACTCCTTGTAGAAATGGAACTCACACCTCACCCAAGGTACAAGGAATGGTGATAGAGACTATAATTCTAGTTTTAATGACAATATAAATGCTTAATTTTCCTCAGTTAGATAATACCCATAGTACTAAATAATAAATAAAAATCTCTGTGAGAAAGAAAAAAGTACCTGATTAGAAAGGTAATCCAAAGAAGACTGTTGATCATCCATCATGTTTCTTACCAGTTTTTTTGTACTTCTTGAATATTCAACAAGAGAGTTCTGCAAATTTCCTTTAAAAGAAATATGTTTGCCCACTTCATTATCATAAATCTAGAAATATTCTTGACTGAATAATGACACATTTGTTTATGATATCTACATGAATCTTGAAGGTTTTTAACCTGAGGGTACCTAAAAGTGAAATTAAAGTAGTACAGAGACCACAGATTAAATCCACAGATATTAAGAACCTCAGCCTCACTGGCTGCAGTGAAGACATCTTAAGAAGAGATGGCTCCTTTTAAGATTTGAAGAATTTCATCTTATCTTTGGGAAAGTTGGATAGCCAGTTAATGGATACCACAGAAATACAAATGCATATGATAAGAGAGAAATACATAATGTTTTCTGTCATCCTACATTCACTCTGCTTCTTTCTCATGCTCCTGTTTTTTGTCTAAATATAGGCAAAAATGCCAAAAATACAAAAATTAAACTTGTCGGGTAATTAATAATACATACTAAAATCATACAGGGAATGACAAGAACTTTGACAGATTTATCTGAGGCTGATTACATCATTGGCTGTGTAGTTTGTGAAGGCAGTGAACAGAGAATGTCCTGTATAGATACCTATAAAAGGCAAGCTGAAGTATAGCTTTCCTCCCACTTAACTAACTCCCACACACCTAACTATGATGTTTAAATGAGGACAGACACCCTCCTCTTTCTCTGGGCTGAGCTGTTGCCTGGATTTGCCTGTCTTCACCAGTGATTACGAAGAGAGACTAGCATCATTATACTCTAATTTTTATAACACCAGCTGCACCCCAAAAACACAGCACCCCAAATTTTCTGAACAATACCCAGCCTGAGACGCAGGGTCAAAGGCTGTCACATGTGCTCAAGAAGGTTACAAAATAAATTAGCACAGCATAGCGTAGCATAGCAGAGGATTGCATAGCATGGCATTGCATAGCTTGTCGCTGAGAGTATTCTTTATGAATACATACTGCACATGTAATGTTTTTCCTCTCGTAAAATTTTAGCTTGAACATCACATGGTACAAGGCATTGCTTTTTTTGCTTTGAAATATCTGCAGATTTATTTTTCTCTTCTGCCTTGAGCGGTTCCTCCACAGCTCCAACATTCCTTGTGCCCTGTTGTACCAAACAATGGAGGGGGAAATAAAATTGATCATAAAGCATATATAAAATAGCTCCATCCGCCAAAATGAAGTAGATTACTCCACGGGTCTTCCTTCCAAACCTGTTTTTTTTTTAAAGCTCTATCAAGTGATAATTGACAGAGCTGAGACCAAGGCCTTTTAGGTGTCTTCTGCTTAGAAGAAAAGACAAAGACCTCACAAAAGAAAGAGTGTCAGAAGTAAAGAATAGCCTCTATAAATTTAGAAAATACCACCAGTGTTTCTGGTAAAGTATTCTACCTGTGAGCACTGTGAATGGGAGGCAAGAACTTGCAACTCTTGCATTTAAGAAGCTCACATTTTAGGTATCACCACATTCAACAGACGTCTCAAATGCTAAGAAAGGTCTTTTCACTGGAAAGGAGCAGGCTTTTGGATTTACCACATCTAAGCAAAACACTTTCATTCTTGAAAGTCCGTAAATTAATTACTTAGACTCTGGTCTTGGAAATACTTGCACATGTTATTGATCTAGGCACACAAGCAGTCTCAAGCAGATCTGCAGACAAACCCAACATTAAAAAATACTTTAAATGCTCTTATAGAGGAAAGAAGAAAGGGGTACAATTCACAGGCACACAATTATCTGAAATAGTATCAGTAAAAGCATTGGTAAAAGTAGTTACACCTATTAATGTTCTTTTAACACAATTATTTCCATATTTAATATTTTTTCTTCTGTGGTGCCATTTGACATAAAATAAGGGAATGCCTCTGACTCATCACTTAAAAGAAATGCTAAAAGTAATTCCTGAAATATGTGTCACTGTAAAAAGACTAAGAAACATATTTTCATTTGAGTCTTTGTTTTTCAATTCCATCCCCTCAGCAAAACATTGTAGTATGTTCATATACTGTATTTTCAAATGTAAATAGGACCCTTAGAAACGTAAAGATTTTAATGAAAAAGAAAACTTTATTTAGGCTTGAATATATCGACAATGTAATTGTTCTCCTTTTCTGCTTCAGGTTTCCCTTTCTGGTATTGGCACTACACTGGCAAAGCACTGAGTAGTTTTTCCCTGATTTTTGCTTTTAAAAAGTGAAAGTAAAAATTACATAAAACTGTGATCAAGGAGATTTTACCAAAAAAAGTTTTCTGGATTATTAATGTAATTGCATTGCATTAATCACAAAGTGTCTGGAGATAAATGCTAGAGAACTAAAAGAAGATGTTTCTTTAATTTTGAAATACACATAAAATAAAGGAAGAAGAATTCTATAAGAGTTATAAATAGATCACTTGAAACTTACAAATAGATCACTTGAAACTATGGTTTGTTCCAGGGTTTTATCACAGTTACTCACCAGATGTTCACTTAAATACTCCAAGCAAATATTTTTAATCAATATTTATTTTTAACAACATGAAACAGGCAATTAAATCTGACCGCAGCAATTCAAGCAACAACTCTGATTCTGCCAAAAACAATAGTTACTCTGCATTTACAGTCATGCAGATGAGATTAAAAATATGGCCTAACAGCTAAGCTGTGATGAAGGACATTAAAACAAAAATGTTTTAATATACTGAATTCCTACAATTTCAGTGTAGTTTCTTTTCTCCATCTACAATACCAAATTCTGCTGGTTTTTTGTATCTATCCTGAATAAAGCAACTTACATTTTAAAAACATCCATCACTTTTCTGAGAAATCATTCAGTTACATTCATTATCTTATCTAAGCAAAGTAATTGAAAATCTTACCTTGGATGAACAAGGCTTGACATTACTTATGACAGTCTCTCCTAAACCGAACAAAAAAATACCAAGACAAATCAGTGAAGTTACCCTAAAGCGGTTCATCTTTTACTTGAAGAAATGCAAACGTTTTGACGGGTTTCAAATTTCTGTGGAAAGGATTGTACACTATGAAGTCCTGAGCTAACTATTTGGGAATGTCTACAGCACAGAGAGCAGCCAACACATCACTCCTTTAATGCCTGGATTTAATAAACCACATTTCAATCGCACAGTTGATTTTATATACGACTGCTTGTATCCTGAGAGCAATTACTGCTTATCACCTTTACATGACACATCAAAAAAATAGATTTTCATTATCATAAAACTGTGACAGATTTTCTTATATACTATTTTTGAGTATTAGTACATATTTGTTATTGAGTAGTCTGAGCTACTTGAGAGAATAAAAATTAATTGATGTTTTAATCTTTTTACAAAGGTTTTTATCACTCAAATGAAGGCATTTACATGAGTGTGGTGGTAGTGCACTAGAATTGGCTTGTGGAGGCAATTTTGGAATATGTCCTAACAGCAAATTCTAAATAGAAATCAGAAAAATATTACTATAAAATAATACTTTGTATTACATTGCAAATTGTTTACTGGGAGGACAGTAGCAGTCTCTTTGTCTCTCTGATAGCCTGTCCTTAGGAACAGAAGTATTGAGAGTGTGACAATTATTCAAATACAATGATTTTTACCCCTGAAAAATGTCAAAGTACAAGAGAATGTCCAGAAAAAGATTAAATGTAGTCCACAGAAACTTAGTTAAAGCTACATAGCAGGCACTTAGAGTTTTCACACATTCACATCTACTATTCTTGTATCTTAAAGACTGGATCTGACATTTTAACCAAAAAGCAAATTATAGGGAAAGTTCATAAAAGTCGAACAGATTTTCAACTCCTCATGCACATTAGAATATTTAAATTGTTTATGTCTGGCTGAATAAATGAAACCTCAGCTTCTAACATACCACTGGGAGATACACTGTCTGAAAGATCATCAGAATACACTGTTCAACATCACCTTACACTGGTACAGCCAATGTTCCAAATTTATCTCGATACTGTGGTTCGTCTCCATCCCTGTCTGAAGCTGGAAATAGCTGCAAATGCACTGGAAATAGCTTTTGCTACAAGATTTGAAAGCAGTTAGGAGAGGAGGGTTAATACATTTATAAATTCAGATTTTAATACATTTTCCAATCCAATTTTTTTTTTTCCAAATTAATAGCTAAGGGGCACTAAGCACCTGCACCTGGCCACTTCTTGAGAGGAGCACATTCAACTGCCTGTGAAATTTTTAACAATTTTAGTTCTTCAGTATCTCTCAAAATCAAATTTTTACTTTGTTCTAAAGTTCTGCATGGCACATCATAGTTTTCCAAGATATTTAACTAGTGCACCAGTTGATGCTCTTAAAAAGATGCAGGTTGTGATCCATAGTACAGTCTCAGGGAGATAAGAAGGTGGAAAGATTTCCATAGCTGTCCATATATGACATTAAGGGGGAATGAACAGTTTTTATTCTTCTTTCTATCTACAGAAATAGGAAGACAAGACAAATTTCAGGAGGAAATTGTTAAAATGGCCTGAACCTTGACTGAATTCCTTCTCCCGTGCAGTCCCCTACACAGTTAAACTGAAGCTTGGAGGACTAAAGGGTATTAGCAGATTAATCATCCCTGGAACAAGAAAGAAAGAAAAATGTGTTTCTGCAGCAGCCTAGCTATGCTCCAGCCTTGAAATAAGATTTGTAATAAATTCAGAATCTATCCCACAAAGATTTAAGAGCTGATCTTTATCCTTCACTGGAATATCAGTCTCTAGCCCAGGGCAGAATTTATGAAACTTCTTTCACACCTGCTGCCAGAGTGGGATCTTCCATTTTGTAACCACTTAAGATCAGGCTGCTTGCTGTGCCAGAATAATCATATGGTTCTGAAACACATGGTCCTCAGCTAGTCACCTTCTCGTCCCACAGTCTGATGACCTGAAAGGTCTGAAAGACCTGACGTTGCTCACCAGGAGAAACGCCTAAGAACCTTAAAGGAGGGCTATGAAGAAGTAAAAAAAAAAGGGGATCTTACCAATTCTTACAAATATCTAAAGGGCAAGTGTCAAGAGGATGGGGCTAGACTCTTCTCAGTGGTACCCAGTGACAGGACAAGGGGCAATGGGCACAAACTGGAACACAGGAAGTTCCATCTGAACATGAGGTAAAACTTCTTCACTCTGAGGGTGACCAAGCACTGGAACAGGCTGCCCAGAGAGGTTGTGGAGTCTCCTTCTCTGGAGATAACCAAAACCCACCTGGACACGATCCTGTGCAACCTGCTCTGGGTGATCCTGCTTTAGCAGGGAGGTTGGACTAGATGATCTCCAGAGGTCTCTTACAACTCCTACTGTTCTGCAATTCTGTGTAAAAAAGGGAAAGACAGAAAAATATATAAACACTCTTCTTAATTCTCCACCACTAGTTGGTGCAACTACCTTGTCTGGCAACTACCGGGCCAGACTAAAATGTTGCACCCTGGCCCTCCGGGTTGGGGGTTTTGTTTTGGGCTAACAACCCAATCATGTAAAAAACAAAATCTGTTACAGAAATTGCAACAACACTATCCCACCGGGTTCGGTGGCATAGTGTTGTTGCAGCCCTATGCTCCTCGAGGAGTAACAAGGACCAAACAACAAACAACATTCTTAATTCTAAATTTCAGAAGGTATCTGAGGTGAAGCTGTGAGTTGCACTGCGTAAGATCAAAATTTGCAGTAAGTCTGAAGAAGCCCAAATGCTGCCAGCGTGAGTTGACCATGCACTTGAATCTTCCTAGGTGTGACAAGGGCTCAGATTGTGCAGCTGTTTCCCAGCTCTGCTTCAGTCCTGCTTGGGTGACTCAGTTCTCCATACTGCTAAAGCCTTCTACTGCATCCGAAATGAAACACTGCATTTCATCAGGCAAACTGGGATTTTTAAACTGTATGTGGGTTGAAAAGCACATTGTAGTAAAGTGACAACCAGTCTTCTACCTCCAACACAGAAGAGTTCAGAAGAGGTGATGACTTTGTGGCTGGTATTCTCAGCTAGAAGTGAAAGACTTCCATTTTTGGGTCATCTTCTCAACTGTCATAACTGGGATATTACAGTATTAACCACATTTGGCAACCTAAGCATCAGTGGTCTTGACTGTAAAATGGTAATAGTAACACCTACTTCACCCACTGCGCTACAAATATGCGGGGGGGTTCTGTGGCAAAAAGCATTTTACAAATGCCAACTACTATTTTTACCCTCCTAGTCAAAGACAGAACAGCTGCACACTGAAAAAGAGAATTGGTTTAAGCTCAAATACATCAGCCAAGAAATGTCTCGCCAGGAAATCACCAAGGCATTTAGCCTTCTACTGACAACTACTCCGAGACGTGGCAACACCCCAAGGCAACACACCCTGCTTTGCCTGAAAAAAATGGTTTTTTTCAGTCTTAAGAACAAATTGCTTTTTTGTGTAAATTTTGCTTACTTTTTATGTACTTTTAATATTTTTGTATAATTTTTATACAATTTTACGTATCTTTTTGTTCTTTGCATTGCAATTTCTACACCCTGTGGTTAAAAAAAAAATTATCCTGTTAGCACCAAATCCATCACCAGATGTAACAGACATCCGCAGAGAGCTCTGCAAACCCTAAGCAGCAAAAGGGCTCAGGGAGGTGTTTTGTTTGCCGTGCAAAACTAAGGAAAAACGCGTTTTTCAGATACCAGGTTGTGGGGATTTTTGGGTTTGTGTGGGTTTTGTGTTTTGTTTTCTGTTGTTTTTTTGTTTGTTTTTTGAAAAAAGCATCCCGTTATTTACAAAAGCGCAGAGAGGGTGGAAGGCCCCGTGCCCGCCAGGCCCCGTGCCTTGGCACGGACTCGGGCAGGGGTGTCCCTGAAGAGGCGGGCAGACACGGAGGGTTCCCGGCGGCGGAGCGAGGTGCCCCGGACTGGCTTCCACCCTCGGCCGGGGACCTCCGAAGCCAAGCCGGGCCCGGCCTGGTCTGAAGGCTGGGAAAAGCGGCGCCAGCCAAACGGCCGCTCCCCCGCCGTCGCCTCAGCCGTTGCCCGCCGCCCCCTCAGCCGCGGCCCCGCCCCGTTGCGAAGGAAGCAGCGTCCCCGGTTGCTACGATGGCCGCGGCGTGGCCGAGCCGCGCTGAGGAGCGGGCCAGAGCCCGGCACTGACCGCGGCGCGCTCCGGTGTAGGGGCGGCGGGTCCGAGGCGCTGAATGGAGCCCAGCGGGAAGGGTGGCGGAGCGGCGTGGAGGCAAAACCTCCCCGGCCGCCTCCAAGACTGTGCGAATGGAAGGCGATGTGCTCCCGTGTATCCTTCCGCGTATCCTGCCGTGGGGCGAGGGGCTGGGCCGGGCTCTGGAGGCGGGTGGCGGAGCCGTCCCTGAGGGCGGCGTTGAGGCGGCCTGCGTCGGGAATGGGCTCCCCGCAGAGAGGCAGGGCCGATGGGGCGGCGGGGTGCTCCC